>WTXJ01000094.1:0-134142 GCA_022376545.1 Russula dissimulans
GACAACTTAAGACTGGCTGGATCTCAAATGCCACTACTGGTGGCCATCCATGAGAAAAACGGTCCAAGAATACATACAAGGATGTGCCATTTGTCAGGCAAACAAGATTATTACTCATCGTAATAAGCCACCTCTACTTCCCATTGGTCCGGAAGATGATGCCCAACCATTTGAAACGGTGGCGATGGACCTGATTGTCAAACTACCTGAGTCAGACGGATATGACTCAATCCTTACAATCACGGATCATGATTGTACCAAAGGCGTCATCCTCATCCCATGTAAGGAAGAAATGATGGCAGAACGATTAGCCCAAGAATACAAGAGCAAGTGTTCCTTACGCCGGCATCCCAAAGAAGATTATCTCTGACAGAGATACAGATTCAGTCCAAGTTTGCGAAGGAAGTATGCGCCCATTACAAATCAAACAAAACATCAGTACGGCGTATCATCCCCAAACTGACGGACAATCAGAGAAGACGAACCAGCATGTCGAAACATTACTAAGGATCTTTTGTAATTTCCAACAGAACGATTGGGCCAATCACCTCCCAATTGTGCAGTACATCCTCAATGCAAGAGTCTCGGCTACAACGAAAAAATCACCCTTCGAGTTATGGATGGGATACATTCCTCGAGCCCACCAACCAGACAGACTCAGTCACATTCCACGCATTGAATGGCACAAAGAGAAGATACAAGAAGTACGACGTCAGGCCCAAGAATCGATGAAAAGGGCGCAAGAACTATGGGCGAAGGAAAGACTCAGGGCGTTCAGTCCCTACCAAAAGAACGACAAAGTGTGGCTGGAAGCCAAGAATTTGAAAACCACGCATCCAACCACAAAACTACGCCCACTACGATACGGTCCTTTTACGATTATCGAAGTTCTCAGCCCTATTACTTACCGTTTGAAATTACCCTTACAGTGGAAGATCCATGACGTATTTCATGCTAGCTTACTGATGCCTTACAAAGAAACAGACGCTCACAGGGCTAATTTCCCACAGCCCGCTCCAGATTTAGTAGGCGGAGAAGAGGAATGGGAAGTGGAGAAGGTTCTGGACTCAAGGCGCAAAGGACGGTGCAAGAAACTCCAGTACCTGCTCAAGTGGAAGGGATACTCGGATGCTGACAATACATGGGAAGACGCTGACCAAGTATTTGCAAAAGACTTAATCAGCCGATTCCATAAAGAGAACCCCAAAGTGATAAAAGTCATACGTATAAGAGGAGAGGGCGACATGACTGATAATGCCAGCTCTGACACCTCCAGGCCCTCTTCCTCGCATCCCTCCATCACAAGTGTCCTCGCTTCCATCGATTTTTCCACCCCCGCCTTTCAAACCTTCCGAGTGCCAACAATGTCGGGAACAACGTCGCCAGTCCTGCAAGACAACTCTCTTCTGCAGGTACCACAGACGTCTCCACCGCCTCTTAGAATCCCGCCGCGTCATGGAAGTCCAAGTCAAGGCGAAGAAAGAGTCGGGGAGGGTCTCGGTAGTGAAGGACTACTGAGTGTTTCTGAAGAAGACACCGCCGTCGGGACTGAAGAGGAAGCCGAAGAACCCGAATGCCTCCGAGCAACATCCCCAGGTAGCATCCCGGAGGTATTGGAGCTCCACTACCCCAGCGACGTTGGCTCCGAGGAGGTCCGCGCGACCTCGAGCAGGGTGGAGGAGGGAACACCGGAGGTACTGGTCATCGAGACCAGGGTAGAAGACATCGTTACATCCGAAGTCGTTGCCTCCGAAGTCATTGTTATTGATGCTGACTCCTCTGACTCCACAGTGGAGGCTATCAGGAGAGCATACGGGGATGACTTCCCCGGATACCCGTGGATGCCGAACACGGGGTTTTCAAACATCAGCATTCGGCAGCGGGACGGGACGTTTGCGGATGCCAAGTATGTCCATTTCGCTATAGAAAACCAGGAGCCGTACATCTACGGATGCGACGGCGTCGGGGTGGCTGAGTACAAGCAGAGGTTGTATGCCTCGGCCGACCACAACCTTTATGCCCACAACCCAGATGAGACTCAGCTTGACAATTTCCTTGACAAGAGCTATTTCCAGCGCGCTAGCTTGCGTGGCGTGGAGCTCTTGGGAGATATGGGCGTACATGCGGATGTCTACCGCTACAACAAATATGACAGACAGAAGAAGGAGATCCAAGAGGAGAAGCGAGCTTGGGAGAAGCTCGAGTGGGAGCTCACAGAAAAGTACCGGTTAATCTGGGAAAAGGAGGACAGAGCGGAGCGGGAGAAGAAATTAGCAGGCGAGCGGCTGGCTAGGGCAAGAGTACATGCCCGAATTTATAAGCGACTCACTCATTCGGCTCGGCAAGAGCCTCAATTATCCGCCGCTGAGGGTCCATCTTGGATCCGAGCCTTTCGGACGTCAATCATGTCCGAGGATCCATCACCATCTATACCTGTCCTGGCTGAGGCCAACCCACTCCGCGTCGTCCCACCACCAGAACAACCCGCACCTCCCGAAGAAGAAGAGCCCTCGACCAGGTTGAATTGGAGGCGCGCCGTCCTCCCAGGTGGGAGGATTGCCCAGCGGTGCACCTATTGCCGCTGGGAGGGCCATCTTGACGAGGATTGCCCTGCCCCGCACACGTCATGTGTCGTCACCAGGTGCATAGTCAATCAGCACCACCGAAACTACCTCGCCCACCAAAGTCACTGCGTGCAGTTTAACGACGAACTGCTGCGAGCACTGCTCTCCCGGTCCGAAGAACCGCTGGCCCGGCCCCCAACCTTAGTACAACAGGAGCGCGAAGAAGTGGCGCCCCATCGGGAATCCGCGCCACCCCCTTATGCCCGACCTCCACGCGGAGCGTCAAGCTCCGAAGGATCTCGGGGCGGAAATCGGAGGGCAAGGAGAAGAGGACGAGGAAGAGGCGCACAAGGCGCGCAAGAAGACCCGCAGCTGAACGCTAACTTACAGCGGGCACTTACACCTGGGGTCCAGTTGCGCGATGGCTATCCACGCACATGGCCCCATATCAATTTCGTCGTGAGGGAAAACAACATCCCCATCTACCGGGCGCAGGAGCAGTTCGCGGAATATGACATTGCGTCCCTCTACGAGTCGTGGAGGACACCCATTCCGCCCGCGCCACGAATGCTGGACCCCCGAGAAGACTGCAGTCGACCGCGTCAACCCCCAACCATCCGTCGCCTAGTGGCGACTTCTACTCCGCGCTGCCCACCGGTGGCGTCTACGTTGACTGCGGGCTCGTCCATCTCAACCATGGGTGCGTCCATACCCATGCCTACCCCAAGGCGTCCTCTCGCCTCGCCCTGACTCGTCCCTCACTCATCTCTCACCGTTGTGGACTTCGATCCGGAGGAGGATGACTATTACGACACCTACGAAGACTACAATTGGGAGGCGTAGGTAAAAACGGTGGGTGGAACCACCGACCTTAAGGGGGAGATGGTGTTAAGGACTGGGGACTTATTGCGTTTTCACCTGTTTACGTTCTGTGGACTGACTATGTACGAGGCATTCAACTGCCTATGGCTCAGAAACGTCTATGAGCAGCGCGGCTGCGTTCGAGGGTAGCGACTCTGTGTCTCAAAGTCTCAATATGGTACTAGATCTCACAGTGTACGATTACTAAGGCTGACTGAGTGATGACTGAGATTGCTGACTGATTGTCCATAAAACCAAGTAAACCAACTGTTAGTTCTGACTGATTGCTTACAAGTTCGGTTATGAATCCAACTAGCTACTATACTATTACTGACTGATCGCTTACTAGTTGGATTACTGTACAAGTACGACGACTGTACCAGTTTGTAAGGCGATTACAAACCGAACCTGTATATAAGCCCAGTGGGCAGAGTAGGACGAGCTCTAAGCTCGACTTAATCAACTTCTACTCGCATATTCCTGTCTAGCAAGCACCTCAAGAGAGTGGACCTTCTTATCTCTACCCTCTTACGTTGCGTTCAGGTTAACATCTGAGCAGAACCGAAGCTTAGTGCTTGTGCTACAACAAGCAACACTCACGTGCTTGAAAGCGTTGCGACGGCAAGTTGGACTTGCGCAACAAAGTTTATATCAGGGGTACGCCAACCTTGACAGTATAGGTCGTGTTCCGCTAGTTTCATAAAGGATGCGATGGACACATAGTTTGTAGAAACGGGGGTCATCATCGGTCGCGATTAGCATGTTGTCCATGTAGATGACTAGCCATCCTTCTCGCATTTCTTCTGCGAAGATGGCGTCCATCATCATTTGGAAGGTCGCTGGGGAGTTTGTGAGCCCAAAGAACATCACTGTTGGTTCGAATAGTCCTTGGTTCGTATTGAAGGCCGCTTTCCATTCGTCTCCTTGTTTTATTCTCATGTTGTTGTACCCCCAACGAATGTCAAATTTTGTGAAAAGGGTGCGTGTGCGCACCTTGTTAATTAGTTGAGGGATGAGTGGGAGAGGGTAATGATTCCTGATCGTCCATTGATTGACTTGTCGGTAGTCTTGGACGGGGCGGAGTTTCCCATCCTTCTTCTTGATAAAGAAGAAGGGGGCGGCATAGGGGCTTTTGGACGGATGAATGTAGCCTTTCTTCATGTGCTCTTGCATGAATTTTTTCAACTCCTCTTGTTCGAGTTGGGTGAGGGCGTAGACCTTCCCAGGTATAGTGCTTGGGGTGTCGGGTTTGAGTTCAATGGCGTGGTCCCAAATTCTTGGTTCTGGGAAGCGTTGTGCGGCTCGCTCGCTAAAGACTTTGTGGTGTCACTGGTAGCGGGTCGGTATAGGGTTTTGGGGGGTGCCTCCTCGAGGTGGACCTGGCCATTCAACTCGCGCTATGAGGATCGGGTCTTGTTCTCGCTGGGTCGGCACGGCGGTTCGGGGGAGGAATCTGGCTCGGGCCGCGTCAGGGCTTCGTATGATAATGGGGAGTTGGGAATGGTCAAGCCATCCTCGGAGCCAGTCGATTTTGGGTTGGACGGCGGCGAACCATGGGTATCCTAGGATCAACTTGTGATCCCCTAGATTCGTGAGGAAGAACCTCATGTTTGTGCAGTTCGCGCCCGTTTGGACCTGCACGTCTGTGAAGAACTCCAGGGAGCCACCTCAGTTAAGGGTGCCGTCTACATTGTAGACCTGTTGGAGACGGCTCAACCTTTTCATTGGCAGGCCCAGCCATTTTGCGTAGTTCAGGTTCATGAAATTTTCAGTCGCTCCGGAGTCTACCAGAGCGGTCGCTTCAGCCCTTTTTCTCGATGAGTGTATGTAAGAACGAATCGTCATTGATTTGCGCGCCGACATAAATACATCTTTTGAGGTCTGTCTAATCCAGGCTGTACAGATTAGACCGAGTGAAAATCCTGCCATTCTCTCATGCGCTCCCCTAAAGAGGAGGACTCTTCGAGGGAGAGAGAGCGGAGCTGTTCCTCCATCCAGGCCACTTTGTCTTTCGGCTCTTTGGCGACGGTTTCGTCGTCATTCCAGTCGATGAGGCTGGCCTGGGCTTTCCTTTGTGGGCAGTTGCGGGCGAAGTGGCCCAGTTGGTTGCACTGGAAGTACAACTGAGTTCGTTGGGGTTGGCGCGGTTGGGATTGGATGGCTCGTCCTCTGGCTGAGGAGCTCGCTTTGGCGTGGTCTATATCCATTGGGACCGGTTGGTTTGCCATCCATGGCGGGGCGTTGGTGGAAGTGTACTGAGGTCTTCCTGGTTGAGGTTGTGGGCGCTGCGGGGGTCGTCCTCCTTGATTCGGGCGATTGAACGGGTTAGGGTTTGTTCCTCTTGCAGGGAAGGGGGTGCGTCGAGGGCCAAAGATTTGGTCTATGACTTGGCGTGACTTGACGCTCTCTATGGCTCTTTCCTTGATGTCTGTATAAGCGTGGATGAGAGGTGGCTTCATGACATCTTCGGCTACTCCTCGAGGAAGGCCTTGGATGAAGAACTGTTTAGTCTCCAAGTTGCCAATGGTGTATCCAGCTTCTCTGGCCAGTTGTTCAAACTGCAAAATGTATTGGTCGATTTCCGGCCATTTCATGCGCAGAGTTTGGAGCTTTAGCTTGGCTCGCTCTTCTCTTTGAGTGTCTTGGAACTGGTGTGCGAACTCGTCCAGAAAGGCCGTCCACGTGGCTGGGATGTCATCCGCCACATTGAGGGTGTCAAAGAAGTTGCCGAAGTCTCTGGTCCAGCTGGTGACAAGGGGGCCTTTTATCAAGGTGAGGGCGAGGGCTATCCGCTTGAGATAGGAGTTCATTCCTCCTACGTTGTTATTGAGGCGGATGTAGGCTTTGAGCTCCTCAATAAAGTCGTCTGCTTGTTCGCGGTTGCCATCGAATATGGCGGGAAGCGCTCCCATCATTTTGGGATCGATTGCTGCTTGTCTGACTGCCAGCGGTGGGGGAATTGGGGGCCCAGGTCCTGGTGCACCTCCTCCTCCACCGCCTCCTCCTCCTCCTCCTCCTCCTCCTCCTCCTCCTCCCTCCTCCTCCTCCTCCTCCTCCTCCTCCTCCTCCTCCTCCTCCTCCTTCTCCTCCTCCTCCTCCTCCTCCTCCTCCTCCCTCCTCCTCCTCCTCCTCCTCCTCCTCCTCCTCCTCCTCCTCCTCCTCCTCCTCCTGAGGGGCCTCCCGATATTGTGGTTTGTCTCATGGCTGTATTGAGGCGATTCTGTATGGAGCCACTGGAGGCGGAGGGGAGTACAGGTGGCGATGTTGATTGTGAGGGGGGACTTGTTGCGTGGGGGCAGCTGTCGACGTGCTAATGAGGGTTGCCATGGTGTCTTGGTAGGATGGTGGGGCAATTGACAGTGCTTGGACTCGTTGCGCGAGTTGATCAAG
The DNA here is from genome assembly GCA_022376545.1 of Russula dissimulans. Classification (NCBI taxonomy): domain Eukaryota; kingdom Fungi; phylum Basidiomycota; class Agaricomycetes; order Russulales; family Russulaceae; genus Russula; species Russula dissimulans. The sequence continues at coordinate 6,816 of WTXJ01000094.1, forward strand.
GGTGTCAGACCTTGGTCTGGTGTCTGGGGGTTCTTGGGAGTCCAAGCTCTCGTCGTCTGACGTTGACAAAGAGGAGCAATTTCGGGTGTGGTCTTCAAATGCGAAATTGGGTAGTACCTCTCCCAGAGGGTAGTTAAATTCCTCGACTTCGGAATTGGTTCTCCCCAATTGGGGTAGGTTTGTCCTTCTCTGTGGCTTAGTATGTGCCAACGCTTGTTAGCCATCTTCCAATAGACGAAGGCTGCTTTTCCTTCTCCGTACTTCCCTGATGGGTAGAATAAGTATACTCCGTAGTTTCTTCTCTGGGAGGTGGGCGCTTCTCTCCAAAACACGTGAGAGTTGGGTGGCGGAACGTCCTTGTCTGGGTAGTTCTCCAAGAACTCCACTGTGGGGTTAAAGCCTATCTGCGAGGCCGTATTGACACGAAGTCGAGTCTGATGTCACCGCTACGGTTTCACCAGCTCACTTAGTAGCAATGGGAAGACAAAATGATGATGAAGACGATCGTGAAGACGATGATGACAATTGCTACTCCGAACATAGACCTGTCCGTATACCGGGTGTGACTTGAAGAAGAGTACGACCCCTACTTAGAGCAAGGGTGGTCAAGGGATATCCAAGATCGCTTTCACTCTGAGTGGAAAGACGAGGGTTGGCTGCAAAGACAGCTTGTCTTTGACAGCGAGCCCTGAGCGGGGGAACAACGGTGTATATCGATGAAAGACTCGACTTAGCGAGTCCTACTGGTACATGGCACATATAAATAGGTACAGGAGAGGCTATGCCCATAAAGCCAGAACAACGGTACATCAAGCTATCACAGGATGGTGGTGGTTGGCGCATCAGAACATTCGCATCAGAATCACTCACATCAGAACAAAGGCCCATCAGAATGTATTGTAGGAGAAGGTAACATAAGCCCAGTTTCAGAACTTACCCCAGTCCACGGCGTACAAGCTAGCCGTCTCGGGAGCTGGTGACATGTTGGGAGCGATGGCAAAGAGTGATGGAGGTAATTGTTGGCGTGAAGCTTGGTGTCGACGCGCAGAGTGTTCGTTTGGCTGAGTAGGGTTCCAAGGGGGTAGATAGAGATGTTGATCTAAGTTGAGATAAGATGAGTTCGTACACAGAAAGATCTGCGTTGTTGTCTAAGATGCAGGGTTTGTCCAATCGAGGCCAAGAGCGAGACAAGAGCAAGAAGGTTATTTTGAAAAGGGGGGGAAGAAGGGTGCTGAGACGAGCACGAGTTGGCACAGCGGCACGGTAAGATGTCCAAAGTCAAAGACTGAAAGGCGGCAGAGATGGCAAAGTAGGCAAAAGAGGCAACGAGGTCACGCGAGAAGAAGAGAGGAGAAGGAGAAGGAGGGGGAATGAGGCGAACACGGGTTGGCTCAGCGGCGTGGTAAGGTGTTCAAGTTGAAGGTCGGGAGGCAGCAGAGATGGCAGAGAGAGGCAACGAGATCACGTGAAAAGGGGAGAAGAGGAAGGAGAGGCGAGGTAAACGTGAGTCGGCGTGGTGGCACAGTAAAATGTTCAAATTCGAAGATTGAAAGGCATAAGAGGCAGAGAAGCGGCGAGACAGGCAGGTGAGATTGTGCAAAGAGAGGAGAGGAGAAAGAGAAAGGGGTAAATTATCACGCACTGAGTTGCTTTCCTTCTATGAGCATTTTTGGAGGGTCTAAATACATCTTTGGGCTTCTAAACAGGTGATCTAAGATAATCTAGAAACATACCGTACTGTTCTGGGGTGACACGTGGATAGCAAGTGTTTTGGGAGCTAGCTGTATGGGTATAGACGGTGACAAGGCAAGAGCATCGGCCGACGTGGGCACACTGCAAGGTCGCCGTTGGTTGCCAGTGGCATCATACGAGTGTCGTATGACTGTAAAGTTGAGGGAGCTATCACGAGAAGGGGAAGAAATGGGTGTACTAAAGGGAAAATATCGAGAACGGGGGCACGAGCGGGACTGTCCAACAAGGACAGCCATCAGGACTTTTGGGGATAACCTTAAAACAAGGTACCATGATAATTAATCCCACACTGTTGGGAGAACAGGTGGATATGTGTGTGTGTATTGATGATGGGCCGGTGGTGTGCGATGGTGGTATATGTGTGTGTATGTCAATGAGGACAAGTTGTCCTACCAGGTGGTGCAGGCTGTGAGCGCATCTGAGCACCTATTTTGCTGTATATTGTACTAGTACCATAGATCAGGAGAGACTAGAAAAAGAGAAATAAACAGGCGTACGAAAGGAGTCACCACTGTCCAAACACAAGCAGGAGCATCCCGAGAGGGGATCAATTGACGTCGATGAGAAATAGGGCCCGGCAAGTTTGGGCGGGGTGACAATTTGGTGTCAGCCTGAGCTGAGCAGAAATTCTGATGGGCTTCAGGCTATGGGTAGATCTTCTTTGTATGGTCTATCTCAAGAATGAAAAAGAGACGTTGAGAGACAAATGACAAATGATGAAAAAAAGATATCGTGTGGCTGACAAATTGATGGTGTGGCCCGAATTGTTCGCTCCTACTGATGTCATCAGATCAGAGAAGTCCCAACACGCCGCCCACACACTTATCTGTCTGCAAGCCCATATTACAGATCAGCCAAGGCAAGACAAACAACTGCAGCGGCGGCAACCGCATCACAACCGCAGGAAGAGCCACAACTTACCGTGCGTGTCATTGGTGGCGTTTCCCTCAAGTCCTCGAGAGAAGAGCTGCTCTCTGCCTTTGCAGAACTAATTTTCCGATATGTACGTGCCCACTCTCCCACTCATTTAACTCCCTCACCCTTATGTATTGTAGCATGGGCTAGTTGATCAGTGTGCACACCAGCCACAGAATGCGAGGATGGATCGCGTGGGAGATTGAGGATGAGAATTCTCTCACCCTCACTCTCACCCTGTCACCACCTCAACTGCCCACCTGTATCTTGACTGTCCACCCATCTGCCCGTGTGGCCCCCTGCCTTCCCGCTGCTTTTCTCGACTGTCCACCCACCCACATGGCACACTGAAGCCATCAAGGCTGGTATATCAACCTGGTATGCCAGCCTGCACACCAGCCCGCACACCCGCACACCTTGCCTGTGCAGCTGGCATGCCTGTCAACACACCTGCCTGTGACCGCACGCCACCTTGTATGCCTGCCTGCACGCCCACCCGTCTGACTGTACGTCCGCTTCATGAGCGGCAATAGCGACGACAGCAACAATAGTGACCATGTGACCATCACGCACACCTGCCCAGCAACAGCAACGTCAATTCTGACAGCGGTGGCAGTAGCACGGCAACGGTGACAGCAGCAACATCAATGGCGATCACGATGTGACAGACACACCGACACACCGACACACCTCCGCACATTCTGTGTGTTTTGTGCAAGACTTAGGAGGGTCTGCCCATCTTCCTGCGTGGCACACACGCACTCCTGCCTGCTCCCGTCCACATGTCTACGCCCAATGGATGCATGCCTGCCCCACAACATTTAGGGGGCCAGTTAGATAGAAAATTTAATTCTAATGTATATACTACAGTAGTACCTCGAAAATAAAAAACATGTATTCCACAGTACGTGTGAATCCACAAATTATTTACTTACAAGTTGCAACTGGTCCTGGCACAGTTGCAACATGTTGCAAATGACTGCAACGTTGGGGGAGGTCCCAGTCGGCATCCCAGTTGTGTCCAAAATGGACTTTTAAACTCTAGAGAGAGATCACCAGCGTTAGAGACAACTGGGGATACTGAAGACATGACTTAGAGAAATATCGTAGAGTATACAATCAGCCTGTATGATACTGTGAGATAAGCAAGCCAGCCTATAGGGCCAAATGATGTACTGTAGTACTGACACAACACAATGCAATGGAGACCAGGATCGAGATCTTTGCATCGTCCTGATTTCTTCTCATTCGATCAAATCAAATCAGATCACTAAATAAATAAATATTAATTATAATTCATTATCATTTGAGCTTGTTTGGTTTCATTCGATCTCATTAACCCGGTTTTTCGCTGGGATTCAACCCCGAAATTGACTGGACAATGGGGGTTGTAAAAGGCCCGCAGACACAAATGGAAACCTTACTCAAAGGCAACCTAACCAGAAAGGAACACTTGGCTGAAGCGACCAAAATTGCGACCAGCCAACTCGAAGAAGGCGACGAACTATATATCGCCATCAGAACGATCAAAACAGAGTCAATCGAGATCAACAAAGTGACCATTGCCCAGCAAATGGCAGAAAAGGCCTATGACATTGGAAAGGTCAATACAGAAGAAACAATCCCCATGGTTTTCAAGCAACATTGCAAAATATTCTTGGAACAGAAAGCCCATCAACTACCACCACGCCGCAAGTGGGACCACAAAATTGAACTCAAACCAGATGCACCCAACGTAGTCAACAGCAAGGTCTACCCACTGTCAAAAGATGAACAAAAGGTACTCGACAAATACATCACAGACAATTTGGATAAAGGTTATATCACGGCATCAACATCTCCTTATGTGTCACCGCTACTACAACGGACTTGATAGTTCAATGGTGAATACGAGGAATAGCACGAAGGTTACAATGAGGAAGGCAAGCATATACCCGTACGTCTTCCGGGAGTGGAGCGATAAGTCGAACCAAGGGCGACGAAGTACGCCCGACTTCGACTTGTAGCGAGAACGACCTGGTATTGAGACAGAAGACTCAAGTTGGAGTCTTAGTAACTAGGTACAGCGCTATAAATACTACTGTGGGGAGGCTATTCCCATAAAGCCTTGTACGGACAGTAACAACGATCAATCAGGGGCGCGGCATAATCAGACAGCTAGCAATAGATCAGGGCATCAAGCCCTGGTAAGGTACAATCTCACTTGTACGGATCAAACATAATGGGGCACAGAGCATACGATAGGGCATAGCCAGTTCATGAACTTACCGTGGTCCAACGGACGCCAACCTATCCGTTCTCGCGTGCCGGTGACATTATGGCTCCCCAACCTTCATGGTCAAAAAGAAGGACGGAACTTTTCGCATTGTACATGACTACCGAAAACTCAATGAATATATGGTCATGGACGCCACCCCACTCCCCCATATACAGTCGATCCTAGAAGAACTGAGAGGCAAAACCTTGTTCAGTAAGTTTGACATCAGAGCCGGATACAACAACATCCGGATCGCGGAAGAAGACGAGTACAAAACTGGATTTAAAACCAACAAAGGACTCTTCAAATGGGTGGTAATGCCCTTTGGACTATGCAACGCACCTGGTACATTCACCCATATGGGAAATGATGTGTTACAGCCTCTCTACGCAAAATACCCTGGGAAATTCTGGCATTACATAGACAATTGTATCGTCATGACTGGGATAGGAGAACGGGAACTCCACATCCAAATCTGTCACAACTTCTTTGAGTTACTAGAACAACACAACCTATTCCTGAAACCGGCAAAATGCGAATTCTTCCAAACGGCCATCGACTACCTAGGAATTAGGGTGGAAGGTGGGGAACTGATGATTGACCCCACAAAGATCACCGGCATCAAGGAATGGCCGACCACCCTCAAAACTGTCAAAGAAGTAAGAAGCACCCTCGGACTCCTCGGATACCATCGACCCTGGATCCCCAACTTCACTCAGATCGCCAAGCCACTCACGGACCTACTACAAAAAGGAAAAGAATTCGCATGGGACGCCACCTGTGAAATGGCAGTAAAAAGACTGATTGGACTAGTCACGTCCAAACCAGTCCTAGTCCCACCAGACCTGGACCATCAATTCATCCTATACATCGACGCATCCCAGTTCACTACTGGAGCCATCTTGTACCAAGCTGACAAAGAACAGACAAACAAACGAGGAAACCCACTACTAAGACCCATCGGATTCCACTCCCAGACCTTCACGAAGACCGAACAAAATTACCCCATCTATGACCGAGAATTGCTCACGGTCATCAGAGGGTTACGAACTTGGTGACACCTATTAAGGAATACAACGACACCGGTACTGGTCATCACCGACCATGCCAATTTACAATATTACAAGGAACCACACAAGCTCAGCCCGCGAGTCAATGGATATATCACCGAGCTTGCTGACTTCAATATCCAGCTGATATACAGACCCAGAGCCACAAACTGCACAGATGCTCTGTCTAGATGACCCGACCTCACACCAGACACAGACGACTACCCACTCCTCATAGCATTGCCCAACCACCTGTTCGTACCCCCAGATGCCCCAACACGAAGCTACGCCACAACTAGACAAAAAGACACCCCCAAAGACAGAGACTCAGGCTACAAGTCGGACGAGATGGAACTAGTAGACCACAGCATCCCCATCCTCAAAGCAAGAGCCACGACACTACTTGACGTATCAGAATTGTCCGCCAAATACCTAGACGACAAAATCATGAATGACCAAGAAGTACAAAAAGCCACGATCCAGCGATGGTGGCTCAGCCACTCCCTCTCAAAGAACGGATGACTATGGACCAAGAACAGCACACTCGTTGTTGTGGGAAACAACGACATTAAGAGGGGGGTAATTTTCCTTTTTCACGATACATCAACAGCAGGGCACCCCAGAATCACCAAGACGCTACTCATGACGGCTAAATATTACTGGTGGCCAGGCATGAAAGAATTTACAACAAACTACGTCAAGGGGTGTGCAATGTGCCAGATGACAAAGGTAAACACCCATCCAACCAAACCCGCCCTCTTTCCAATCATTGCCGAACCGAACGCCCTACCATTCCAAACAATCGCAGTCGACTTCATCATTAAACTCCCCACCTCAGATGGATATGATTCGATACTAACCATCACAGACCACGACTGCTCCAAGGCAGCCATATTCCTACCCTGCAACGAGTCCATTGACGCCCCTGGAGTAGCAGAACTTTACGCGAGACAAGTCTTCCCACACTACGGCATTCCCCGCAAGATCATCTCCGACAGAGACCCCAGGTTCACCGCCAACTTCACCACAGAACTGTGCAAGACACTTGGCATCAAACAGAATATTTCATCAGCATACCACCCACAGACAGACAGACAAAGCGAACGCACCAACCAAAGTCTGGAACAATACCTACGAGCCTTCTGTGGAAACAACCAAGACCAATGGGCCAAGTGGTTACCAATCACACAGTACACGAAGAACTCCTGGCCACATGCAACGACAAAGAAAACCCCCTACAACATGATATTAGGATACACCCCGATAGCACACCAACCGCTCAGAGAAACAGACATACCAACACTCGACAAACACATTGACAATGTTCGACTAGCCCACAAACAGGCCCAAGAGGCCATGAGCAAAGCACAAGAAGGGCTGGTCAAAACAACCAAGTTCAAAGAATACGAGGAAGGAGGGAAGGTCTGGCTAGAAGGGATGAACATCAAAAGACCTTATGACTCCCCCAAACTCTCCCCAAGGCGATATGGACCCTTCAAGGTAGTTGCCAAGATATCCCCCATGGCATATAAACTCTGACTCCCCAAAACATGGCAGATCCACGACGTGTTTCACTGTTATGGACTTACCTCGATCTACAGGGCAAACCACACCTCCTGGTCCCGGAACTCATGCTCCCTCCTTTTGATCCACACCTGTTCCCATCCCCAAACATGCCTGCCTTCACTGGGCATTCTGCAAGAGGTCTGGATGCCCGTGGCATGCCTAGACCCACTATTGTTCTGATATGTGGTACCTTTGCCTTGACGTTCTGTGGGACTTACTGTAGCCTGATACTGATATGCTTACTGATCCAATGACTGGATGCTTACTGATCCAATGACTGATTGTTCTCATGTTATTGTTTCAAGACCCAAAAACGCACTCTATGATATCATAGCTTACTGATAGCTTACTGATACTTAGGAAGAGCTGACAGGCCTGAGAAGATTGCTTATTGATCGTATTTGCTACTTACAAATCTCTAAGTAGCAGACTTGTATTTAAACCCTTCTGATGTTGTAGAGTCGAGCCAAGCTCAACTTAATCATACATAGGTCTTGCTGACTATCATCTCACCTATTGGAGTGATCCTTCTCATTGTCTAACCAACTCTCGCTCCCCTTGGATAACCTCCAAGGAACTTTGAAGCTTAGTGATTGAGCTATATCAATCAGCACTCCAGAACAGGTGAGACGCTACTGCGAACTCTATCAAGAGTCGAGCGTCAGCAATTCTTGACATTCATGCATCACTTCTCACGCCCTTCACCGAGACCGAAGAACACAGACGCAATTTTATTGAACCACCACCAGATGAGATAGAAGGGGAAGAAGAATGGGAGGTAGAACAGATCCTTGGAAGGCGATACCATGGCCAAGGAAGAAAATTGCAATATCTTGTAAGATGGAAGGGATACCCCCCTGCGCATGATCAATGGATTGACAGATCCGACATGAACGCATCAGAACTCATTGATGCATACGAAACGCAGCAAGCAGAGCGCCCACCTCAAAGGAGTATAAGAACCCCGAGGAAAGGACAAGTAGCAACCATCCGCTCTGCTACCCTCTTCCACATTAACGAACTACCACTCAAAAACCATTATCGACCTATGTCCCAAGAGCAAAATGCCACCCAAGCAACTGCCACCAGCCTACCCCTGCCGCGCCCTGCCATGCCAACCGACCTCCTTCCCACCGCCACCATCGTCTTCCAGAACCAACATGGCAGACAGTTGGTGCTCGTTCCTGTCGGAGGGACGGTTGCTCCCGCCATGACCCAGATTTCAATTACCGCGACAAGTGGAGCGCCTCCGACCCCCTCGCCAGAACCACTCCCTGTGCCCCTGCGACAGGGACCTTCAGATCCTCCTCTACATCCTGGGGCTGACCATCTTGATAGTCACCCTCTCGCTTGGCATGCAGCTAGCCATAGAAATGAGCTGACGCGACTACAGAAGCTCTGGGAGGACAGCCGGAAACTTGGCGAGTACCATACCGCTCATGGGGAGTTTCCAGCAGACTTCCGGAGAGCCGGATACAGCAAAGCAGCATTTGTCGCCAGAAAACTCACAGCATCACCAACCCTGCTGACCACTGTTCTAGGTTTCATGACATCCTACGAAGTGGCCAGGAGGTATGACAACCTCCTTGAACAGTACGTCCACTCAGCTTGCATGGCGCTGGATGAGGCCATGCCCACTCCCCAGCCTCAGGGGGATACCATCCCGAATTTGCCCGTTCCCATGAAGAGGGCAGAAAATGTCTTGACTGACAATGAGGACGAAGGTCAGACAACAACAGCTGCCCCTGAAGATAAAGGTAAGGGGTGAGACATCCAAGTAGCAGTGCGCGAGGAGGCTGAAGGGGTGGACATGGAGTTGGGTGACTCCGAGAAAGAAAATGACCCAGACCACCCAGGGGCGGGGTAGATGCGATATGAGATAGCAAACCTGGAGCACTACATCATGTGGATCCCGATGCCAGGAGAACCGGGAGACACCAGGGCAGGATACATTCGGTACGTCTTTGACGGCGAAGACACCACATTAGAGGGGACCTTTGGCAAGGGACACCCGGTCTACCGACAACCATTATGAGCACAGCGCACTGACACCCGCCCCAATCTCACCGACAATAAGAACATCCGGGACGACCACCTATCGGCCTTCAACCCAGAGTCCACAATGGCTGAGATCGTTGACCGATACATCCACCACATGGCAGACCCTGGACTCATAGCCGAAGTTGTCCGCTACCATGCACAAAAAAGCCGTCAGGGTACGTTAGCCACCCACATAAAAGACCTAACTGAACAACAACAACGCAATGACGACGCATTGATGAACACCACCCGCTCCCTTATTCATGCCAAAGCCGCCACTCGTCTAATCGAACAAATGTTCGCAGAACCCCCCTTGCACAAAGGACCATACAAGGCTTACCCCTTCTCCATCCGTGTGGGCCAAGGACCTGCCAACTGCCCACGACACCGCCCAGCCCAGACACTCCCCGACAAATGCTACTCCCCATATAGACACCCATGCCTCGAGAAGCCCATATTCTGCTACGAATGTTTCCAGACATCCCCAAACCATTCTCCCATCGAATGCCCCAATTACAGGCATTGTTACTTCTGCGCCAGCACGCAACACGAATCCCTCACCTGCATTGCCCCGCATGTCTGTTGCGAAGAAAAGCAATGCAACATGCCAGTATGGCACCAATACCACGGCCTTCAATGCACCGCCCCCACTGCTGCTTGCCTCGCTCGCCTGGCCCGCGATTGGCCTTCCAAGTTTCTTAAACGATGGGACGACGATGTGTCCCCACTCACACACTCGTCGCTACAGGACTATGACAGCGACTCCAACAAACTCATGTGGGAATGAGTTGCACTAGGGAAGGCGTGATGTTACGATCTGCTGGAACAGACTGCACCTTTTTTTTCTCACCCCCATATGACCCCTTGACCCCGTGACAGACTAGACTCGTGACTAGTGATCGACACGGGTAGGGGTAACCCACTGGGTTCACGGGTGAGGGTATCACAGGTACAGGTACGGGTTTATACATTTCAACCCACGCGCGCCTTACCCATACCCGTGAGCATGGAACCTATACCTGCAGGCACGGGTTTTGTACCAACAAATTATTTAGAAATTGTGTATCTAGCGTGGTTTGAACCCACGACCTCCCCAGGTATGGACTACAAAACACATGTGACCTTACTACTAAGCCATCGTGGCATTTCCTACTGTATGCCCTTTTCAATAGATAAGTGCCCGCCGCTGCTGGGCCTCGGAACAGGCCACATCAGCCGTGCTTCATGCTCACTCTGCTCCTCACCAAGAAACGACCACGCACCGTCATTGCCTGGAGCCCCAACAGACATCTTGGTCAAGTTAATGTCAAAACATTGCCATGGACAATTCTGGACTGCCCTGCTTGTGTTGGAGTGAGATCTTGGCATTGGTATGCCCACCTGTTCCTTCTTTTATTTTATTCTCCCTGACAATTTTCATACAACCAGCACCTTCGCCCGTCGACTTTGAACACTTTATCATGCTGCCGTGCCACCTCACATTTGTATCATCTCATTCCTTCTTCCTCTTCTCCCTTGCTCATGCTCACATTCTCAGTAGTGGACCCATGAACTGCGATGGTGGTAACACCAACACGGCGACAGCAGCAGCAATGGTGCGCCAGCCCACCTGCCTCCGGCCCTCCATGTGTGTGTGTGTTCCTCCGCACATGTCCGCCTGCCTCCGCACCTTACCACCTGCCTCTGCGCCTCACCACCTGCTGCTGCACCTCACCACCTGCCTCCGCACCTCACCGCCTGCCTCCGCACCTCGCCACCTGCCTCCATGCCCCACTGCCTGCCTACGTGCCTCACCGCCTGCCTACACGCCTCACCGCCTGCCTCCGCACCTCACCGCCCGCCTCCACACCTTGCCACCTGCCTCCAAGCCCCACTGCCTGCCTATATGCCTCACTGCCTACCTACGTGCCTCACTGCCTGCCTCCACACCTCACCGCCTGCCTCCGCGCCTCACCTCCTGCCTCTGCGCCTCACCTCCTGCCTCAGCACCTGCCTCTGCACCTGCCCACGCCTGCCCACCTGCCCCCCTCTCTGCCTGATCAACAATGGCGACTGCAACCGTGGTGATGGAAAATGTGACAGCGGTGACACAGCAGGGGAGATGGCAACTGCAACAGCAGCACCTCTAGCATACCATTCGATAGCTTGTAATTGTATATCATTGCCTTTTGAAAATAAAAGAATTGCTGTGTGATTGAGTGAATGAAACCCGTACCCTTACCCATGGGGTACGGGTATTGAACTGAACCCATACCCATACCCATACAAACCCATACCCACCTTCACGGGTACAGGTATGTACGGGTATGGGTATGGGTCTGATAGAAAGTACCCACGGGTTACCCATGTCGAACACTACTCGTGACCCAGACTCTTGACTCACATTTGTTGACTCATACTCGTTGACTCATTCTTGTTCAAACCTTGTTTCATGTCTATCGTTTCATATGATTGATATACCTAGCACCTAGTTTCAGACCCATCATTTTATACGGTTGATACACTTAGCACCTCGTTTCAGATCCATCATTTCATATGGTTGATACACTTAGCACCTCATTTCAGGATACTTCCCCAGTACTATATAAGACCCTCAGATAGCGTACTCAAGGCCTTAAGCCTGACTTAGTTGAACCTGTATCAACAAGCAGTAGTCTTCAGGGATAATACCCAGTTGAACCCTCTTCTCTATACCTAAGTCAACGTTGTGACTTAGTGTGAACCGACCCCCTTCAGACTACTTGAAGACCTATTACCTTTGCGAAGGTACGACGAACGACTGACCATGACACCGACCCCTAGCTGTGTGGGATACTAGACAGTGTACCCGCTAGTAGTCGACTTAGACCGTGGACACACCACATTTACTTGCATTGTCAGATAGAGCAGCACAAAGTGTGTGTCAGACTCTCGAAGTCAAGTCTTGGACCACTATCCAAGCAAGAACCCGCTGAGTAGGGAGACCAGCCCCTGAATGTAGAGCATGCTTAAGCACCCGAACCCCGAACCACCAATGTCTGGCCTTTACGCACCGCAGGGCATAACATCTCTACCATTGCTTCAGATAGTATTACTAGCTCCTCCACCACTGCTTCAAATAGTATTACTAGCTCTTCTATGACTGCTTCAAATAGTATTACTAGCACCTCTTCTACTGCTTCAAATAGTATTACTAGCATCTCTACCACTGCTTCAAATAGTACTACTAGCTCCTCTACCATTGCTTCAAATAATATTACTAGCTTCTCCACTCTTGCTTTAGCTAGTATTACTACCTCCACCACTGCTTCAAATAGTATTACTAGCCTCTACAGTCCTACTTCAAATAGTATTACTAGCACCTCCACCACTGCTTCAGATAGTATTACCAATATCTCCAGCTTTGCTTTAGCTAGTATTACTAGCTTCTCTAGTTCTGCTTCAGATAGTATTACTAGTACTGCAAGCAGTGCTTTAGCTAGTATTACTATTATCTTCACCACTGCTTCAGCTAGTATTACTAGTACCTTCACCAGTGCTTTAGCTAGTATTACTAGTGTCTCCAGTCCTGCTTTGGCTAGTGTTACTAGCATATTACCAGTTAGTATTACTTTTTCCAAGCACTCCTTGGTCCACGTACTGCTGGCAATAATGCACTACACTTTTCCAGCACAGCTGGGCAGATAGTACACCAAAGTCTTAGATACTACTGAAACTGTGGGTACAACCCATGGTCCCTACTACATCTGTAACTGGAGATAATACAATTTGTGACACTACTTATGGGCCTGGTGAAGCAGATGCCAAGTGCATTTGTGAGTTTGTGAGGAGATTCAAAGCAGGGAAAGAGGGAGGAGATGGAGAGTAGAGCAGATGCAAGTCTCAAACTGATGGGCTTGGTAGCTCGCATTCAGTTTGGGGGTCAAGCTCATAGGGCGAGCGGTGTGACTGCAAGATTTTGGGTGATGTCTTGCAGGCACACAGAGAGGGATGGAGAGATGAAACATGAGAGGAGGTTACATTTGATAAAGGTAGAGCTGTGAAGTAAGGAATCCTCATAATCTAAACCTATCCAATCTTGATCAAAGGTACAAGCAAGATGAACAGAAAGGTGAAGTGAAATAAAGGGGCACAAGGGAAACATCAAAGGAGCCAAAGGAATCTAAGGGAAAATGAGTCAGAAATGGGGCATGAAACAGAAACGTGAGGAGATTAGTCCAGTAGGGGTGGTGGCGCAGCGTGCTGGCACAAGACCACAAGTGGCCGCAAGGCAAATGCGAGGCCTTTTGAGGATTGATTGGGCGGTGAGAGAGTCGTGCCACGATATCGAAGACAAGGGGAAATGGGTGTTGAGAGACTTGCGGTGCGAGGTCGGAGGCAGAGGAACAAAGGGGCGCGGGCATGAGAACGAGGCAGGAATGAACAAACGAGGCGATAGGCGGTGAAAGGGGTCGACACAGGGGATCCTATCGGCATTGGCCAATACCCCCGAATCTGCGGTTTTCATGATTAACGACATGGCTCACCTTACATCAGTGCACAAGGCTGAGTAGACGAGATTAAGAGATGAGAGACGAAGGCAAGTTCGAGTACAAGTTGGCATGGTGGCTCGATAAAGTGTTCAAAGTTGGACAGCAGGAGGTGAGAAGGGAAGTTGATTCTGAACGTGAGTTGGAGAGCGAGAGGAGAGTAAGACAAGGAGGGCAGGCAAAAGTATTGAAGTTGCACAGAAGAGAAGGGAAAGAGGAAGATGGAATTTTTGCAAAGGTTGCTTGCTCTACACGAGCTCTTTAGAGGGTTTAAGAACTTTTTGAGCACCTAAAACAAAGTCTAGAATGATCCAAGATGTATCATATTGTTCCAGGGTGACAAGGGGGTAACAAATGCAAGCAAGAGGCGAGAATGCTGGCCGATGTGGGTACGCTGCGCAGTTGCTGTTCGTTGTTGGCGATGTTGAGCAGTTGGTGTTGTTTGCGCCTATTTACAACACTGTGCTTCAACCACAATGAGCAGTTTCCGTTTCTGTTGCCAGTGCTGGTCTGCACTCTTTACTCCGTAGATCTAACTCACGTTTGCCCATTGTCACATGTTCGACATTCCAATTGCCGTCGAAAACGAAATGAGGTTTTGAAGTCTACGAGGAACATGCAATTGTTGTCCATGTTGCTGAGAATCAAGTAGCCAATCTGTCATTTGTCCTTTAGAAATTTGATGAAAAGGTGAACTAGACGTCTACCTGAGACATAGAGCAGGCAAGCGGGCGAACAGGTCTGCCAGGCAGGTGTGCGGGTGTGTGGGCCAGCAAATGTGTGGAGTAATGGAAAGGAGACTTGCTTAGCATTTTGTATATACTTAAAGGAACTGGAGTTGATATTGTATGACTCTTAAGTAGGGTTCAATTCTAACAACAAACAAATGGTGTCTAGTCATCCATTGTTCTTACCGCATTCCCTGTCCACTCTAGAAGACAGCCAGAATCTGAACGGACTGCAACTTTGCAGAGGGTGGACGTTGAGGTACGCAGAGAGTCAAAGAGTTGTATTCCAAACTTGTCCCCCATGTCTGTCACACGTACATCTGCTACCATTGGAAATGATCGCACATAGGCACACATCATGTCCTGTCACTCGGGTAAGGCAAAGAAGGTGAGGGGAAAGGTTGAGAACACACAATATCTCCAGATAATTGACCCCAACTCTGTGGAAAATGCAATGCACAGATTTGTCTGAGATCGCAAGCTGGGTATCCATACCAATCGTGCTCATTCAGGCTTGTTTGTGATGCAGTAGATGGCAAACTCGGCTCAAGTTGAAGCCCAAGATACTTGAGCTTCTGGAAATCCCCTGTAGCCAGGATCTGCAAGAGATGACGAAAGGCAGGGTCATGAGGATCAAATCGACTCATTCCAACATGTAGACTGTAGAGGTTTGATAAAGTACTATTCCACTCTGTAATATTGCAGCAGATCGCCAATAGTGTGCAAGGGACAAAAGATTGGGGAGGAAAGGCAGATACTGTGTCCGAGTAGGGCGGGGCTGCACTGATGAGACATCACATCTGATGTGGATATACGTTAGGCCCTTGTGCTTGGCCAAAAACCGAATGAGGGGTGGCTGTGGAATATCCCCTTCAAAGTCAACGTCCTCGAGGAACGCCATGTCGAGTTCACAAAGAAACATTGACCAGTGGCAAGCTTTCAAAGATACCATGGAAATCAATAGGTCTTTGATAGGTGAGTGATTGAGAATCCTCATCGTGGTTTGCACCAGTCCGGGAGCAAAGGCGTAATCGGACCAGATATGAAACGACGTGAGTGTGTGGGAGCTGCCTGACACGGACGCACCCACAGATGAACAGACCAACCGACGACGAACGCATGCACGTATGCACATATGCATGCACGCATGCACGCACGCACACACAGATGAATGAACGCACGGACGGGCGAACGAACGAATGCACAGATGCACAGTCCCACGGTCCCATGGATGCATGGATGTGTGCATGGTCGCACGGATGGCATGGACGCACGGATGCGCGCACAGACGCACAGATGCATGGACGTGTGCATGGACGCACGCACGGATGCACGAACGCACGGATGGATGTGTGCATGGCCGCGCGCATGCACATGCGCACAGACGTACCCATGGATGCGCACATGGATGCACGAACGCACACACACATGCACAGACACATGCACGGACGCACCCACGGATCCAGGCATGGATGCACACAGGGCCGCATGGACTTACCCGCACGCACATCTGCACACACATGCATTTAGTGACTTAGAAATAGAATAGAAGTTTATCATGTATATATTGTAGCTTTAAACATTGAAAATAAGAAATATGTAACCCACAACTGCTGGAGCTGTGAGCCAACCTTTGAAAAGCAAACCGAGTTTGAAACTGTTTAGGGGTGATCACCAGTTGCCCAAACCGAAACCAAGCTGTTCGGTTTCTTGGCAGATTTTCCAAACCAAAACTAAAACTGGAGGTTTGGTTTCAGTTCAAACCGAGTTTGGGTCAGTTTGGAACTAAACTTCCCCAACACTAGTACTTCCCACCATCGCAGCCAGGGCATTTCCGTCATATAGAATAATCAGTCCAGCACGACCAAGTGAGGATCTCAGCCATGAATGTACGCACATTCTGACGTTAGTGACAGATGACGTGTTTATCGCGTCCTTGAAAAATTCCAACTCGTTTGTACTGCAAAGCTTGTTCCAAGTGATCGTCCAAAACAGCCTAGACTACACAACTCGAAAATCAACCAACTTCAGGCTCACGTCACTAAAGAGAGACTTACTGAAGACGATGGGCAACATGTTGTCACCCAGTGATTGAGAGCTCTTGTCAAACTTTCCGATTGACATCAGGTCTACTCAGGCATTGCTTGGGGCCCCCAAATCCGTCACATATGCATGCTGCCCAGCTTGCAGCTCAATTTATCCACCACAAGATGAAGATGGAGTCCCAATATATCCGTACAAGTGTACCAGTGAACCATGTCAAGTTCGAGGTGGATGTGACCTTCTCAAACTGGGATCAACAACAGAGGGAAAGAGCATTGGCGTACCTGAATGCCCATATGAAATGTGCGACATCGATGACTTTGTCACATGCTTATTGTCCAGACCAGGCACAGAGACTGCTATTCAACAGTCTGGAGAACGTGTGCGTGGAGACATTGTCGAAGATATCATGAGTGCAGATGGTGTCTGGGCAATCAAAGGGCCAGATGGCGTACCTTTCCTCTCTGGTGGACAGCATAATGAACTTTGCTTTCTATGGGCCCTCTCCATGGACTTCTTTAATGTGCATCATAACAAGATTGCTGGCAAGACCTACCCCGTGGGTTGTATTCTCCTGTCCTGCATCCAGCTCCTGCCAGACATGCGGAAAAAAACTGAAAATCTCTGCCTTGTCAGCCTCATCCCTGGGCCTCACAAGCCTTCAATGGAGGAGATCGACCACTTCCTACAGCCTCTCATTGAAACCATGAAGCAGTCCTGGGAATGCAGTGCGGTATACAGGACGCACAATTTTCCTCACAGGTGACTTGTCTGCTCGGCACTCACCCTGTCAGTAAACGACTTGCCGATAGCTCGGAAGATTATGGGCACTGCAAATTACATCGACAGGACTAGTGCTAAGGATGAAAACATCGATTCGTTGAAAGTGCATATGCTCCCAAGACTCCAAGAACATGCCAAGAGTTGGCAGAAAGCAGATTCACCAAAGAATCGCAAGAAGGTGTATAGCAATACTGGTGTACATCACTCGGTTCTGATGGAGCTGGAATACTGGGATCCTACCACAATGGTCCCTGTCGACTGCATGCATCTCCTCTTCATCGGTTTATCGCAATACCATGCGCAAAATGTCCTCGGAATGGACACGGCAGGAGGTCGTAAGCCCTCTGGAGGAAAGGGCACTGGCGTGAAGCGATCGGGTAAGCCATGCAAGGAAGTTCCGATCGAGTCATTAAAAGTACGAGGAACACTCACACCTCGCAAGATGGACCCACATCGGTAACTAATTTAGGAATCTGTTTCAAAGGAGGTGGGACCTTCTGTTTCGAATATCATCGATGAGGACGAAGACGAGGAAACCAGTTCGAAGATATGGCCAAGCATATCTCCGGATGATCTGAAAGCCATCAGAATGGAGAGGTGGTGCCCACCCATGACTGTGCTGTGGATAACGGAGAACGCCTGCGCACGGAACTTGTGCGTTGTGTGAACTGGCCCTACCTTGTGCGCGAGGTCCACCTCCTCAATGAGATGTACTTTGCATAAGTGAGGTGTTCATCTCCTTTCCTGCACCGCCCCCAGGCATCTGACTGCATAGTGCCGGGCCTTTCCTCGCGAAGAAACACATGGCAAACAAGGGCGGGACTTGCTGAAGACGGGAGGGGCTAGGATTGAGAGCGGAATCAGCTCAGTTGCTCGGTTAGCGTTCGCCTTTGTCGTTTTTATGGTTAATCAGATCTTCGCCATCGGCCAGGTGCCACAGTCAACCTGAGTGATGGCCCAATGTCAAGAATCTCGTACCTAAGACTCCTGATAGAGTTTCTTGTAAGTCCCAACTCTCACAGAGCATTGATTGTTATAGCACAATCAATAAGCTTCGTAGTTCTCTGGGTATTAAACCAGAGGGAACTTGAGTTGATTAGATGAAATAGGACTGCTCTGAAGCTTTGAGGGAACTGAGAGAGGTATGCAGAATAGAATGTTGATTAAGTCAAGCTTGGCTCGGCTTCTACACATCAACTACTGCTTAAATACAAGCCATACAAGTACAGTAGTTACTAGTTCTTCGTAAGTGCGTACTAAGCACTTAGTAAAAACCGAGCAACACTTCCTAAGCATTCATACCAATCCTAACAGTAGGTAGTCATCAGTCTTCGAATCACAACAAGTCAGGGTAAGTACCAGAACACAGCAAACTCTTTACGGGCTTTGTTGGGTTTATAAGATGATCAGTAAGTCATCATTCATCAGTACCAGGATTGAGTCATACTTTGTATCATACAGATTCGTCAATCACGAAGTAAGCGAGGCAGCATAGGGCCAGTAGCATGTACCAAGGTGTAAAGAACAGGAACACAGAGGGCCACACTATGAAACATGGGAATGCAAATACGGTAAGCCAGAAGGAGAGGACATTCCATAACACCCAATCAAGCGTGATCGTATCAGTCCAGGCCAGCAATCCATGTCTATTTCCAGCCACGATCGCTAGCTCCGACGTCCATTGATTTTGGGGTCAATCACCATGTGATCGATGGACTTCCTAGCCACAAGCGGTGTAGTGCTTCCTTGCGCTAGATGTACATCTTAGTCTGTATCATCCCCAATAGATCTCCGAATCTACAAATTACCTTGACCACAGCCATCGCATGCTGCAGGACACACCGCAGCCATTGCGTGCTGCAGGACACACCATGGCCATCACGTGCTGCAAGACACACCACAGCCATTGCGTGCTGCAGGACACACCACAGCCATTGCATGCTGCAGGACACCAGGCACGATCGCGTATCCGCTTGTTGATATAAGGACTTGGTCTTTCACAATGCTCGCCTTCTGTAGCATCTCTATCATTCCCCTCTCACCCCTCAAGCTTCAATAATGCTCAGGCGTTGTGCGATACAATGCTGCCGGGTTTGTGGCAAGCCCAAAGGTGGATCTGCCGAACAGAGATGCAGGTGCGCACGAGAGAATAGCACTGCAGAGGGATCGACAGCAGGTGTGTCTCATGTTGGTATCTCTTCGTTATTCAAATCCTAATTCCATCTCTAGGCTATGTAGCATGTGAAGATTCAGAGGCTTCAATAATGCCAAAAATCAGGCATGTGGCCCAGATGCAGGTGGTGACACCCTGCAATAATTATCAACAGTGGCAACTGGCTTCTAGACCTTGCGGTCCACGGTATTGCAGGTCTGTACGAGAGAATAGCGCTGCAGAGGGATTGACAGCAGGTGTGTCTCATGTGGGTCTCTCTTTGTTATTCAAAATTCAATTCCATCTCTAGGCCATGAAGATTCAGAGTCAGCGGGCGACTTGGATGATTCAGGCAAGTTGAATCATTCTGGTATGTTTAATCCCCCAAGACCCCCACACCCCACCTAGATATGACTATTTTCCCAGCCCCCCCCCTCCCTGATACCCTGCCGCAAGCCAACGTGGCTGGTGACATCATAGTCATCGAAGACGATAGCAACAGCCCCTGTCACTCGACCTACCCCTCGCATGACATAATAGTCATCGACGATAGTAGCTCTGAGGAGGACTAGCCTCGTCTCTTTGCATTTCAGTTTCATGCTCCGGTATCATGTTCTTCTTGTTTGCATCTTACTATGTGCTGCTACATAGTCTAGTTTGCCGAGCCTCCTTTCCCCTTGATATCCCTTTGACCTATTTGACTTCTTTGATTCACAATGCTTTGAGTTTTACTTAGTGTGAATTCAAATGTTTTATTTTATTTTATTTTATTTTGAATCCAAGTTTGTATACCGCGCGCATGCTACGAAGGTACAGAGGCGATCACAGTAGTATGCTTAGGTGTGTGGTGTTGTGTGTCTGAGTTGGCTTGTGGGCCGGCTGTGGTGGGAAGTAGGGTGGAGTTAAGGGTGGTCGTGTGTGGTTATGAGTAGAGTACTATCTAAGTATGTGGCTGGATTGGCTGAACAGTTGTGATGTGTTTTGTGGGCAGCCGTTGGCAGTGAGGTACTTGCGCCATGCTGCATCGTATCGTGGGCAGTCACTAAGGATGTGCTCGATTGTTTGTACTTGTTTGGGTGTGTGTTCTGGGAAGAAGCGTTGTGTGAAAGTGCCAACGAAGGCATGTCCTGTAATGAATCTGTAAGAAGGAAGACTTGGCTTTTTTTTCCCTGTGTTGTGTGGGGGTTCGGGGGTCCATAAGGTCCCTCTTGTTGCTGGGACCTTACGTGTTGAAATGTGGGGTGTGGTTTGACAAAATCAAATGTTCTTGTGCGAGAGCAGGGGCATTGTCTATGCTGGCAGCAGGGAGACCAGATACTATCTCCATCAGGGCGATTGATCTCCATTGGCCGATTTATCACCAAGGAATAAGTAGACCATTCATATTTAAAATTTACTGTCAGATTTGTAGACATCACTTTATGTCTCATTTTAGATCTCGGTTGAGATGCTTACATTCGTCATCGGTCTCATCGTCGCTCATACCCCGAGTGTCCAGAGCATCCAACAATACACGCACACCTTCCCATGCTTTTGGCTCCCTGTCATAGTTCAAGTCAAGAATCTTTCTCCTTCTGTAGTACATCTACGAAACATGAGCAATTCACGCAACGTGCCATCAGAGGAGATATACCTCCTGCCGCCTTTGGTACATGCAGTTCACCTTATCAGAGTCAGCCCGAGGACTCTCTTCACGTGTTCGGCAAAGGTACTGCGTGCGATACAGCTTGTTCTGGCACCTCTTCCTTATGTTATCCTGCACCATTTGTGGCCAAGTCATCTGGACTGGCTGATACGTCTCTTTCTCAACAGTGGTAATGAAAGAGGTCGTAAGCAGCTCCACTACCTCTTTATTCCACTTTCCCTTGAATGTCTGAGTCAAGCAAACCCGAGGGGAATTGGGATCTGGCCCAGCAACGCCATGCTCTTCGAATGCATCGACCAGCCGTTGTGAGGGTTTGTCAGGAAAGTAGTCTTTTGTTGCGAGTACGCCCTTTTTTTCAAGGAATTTGCACATTGTGATCTACACAATATCAGTAGTGACCTCAACAGCGTAGGTCAAACTACATACGTCTACATGTTTGTCTTTGTTGTTACGGGGAACCTTCTTCTTCTCGGGTGGAGCTGCAAAGCAATCATGACTACTGAAGCGATGGGTATGGGGGACACATATGTTGAAAAGGCTGCAGAACACCTGTCTCCATCTCGTTTCCGTTTGAATTCGGGTGGCTCAGTTGAACAGAGTCATTGCGGTTTGCATGCTCATCTGTTGTCAGTCTGACAACCTCCCAGACTGCTGCCATAGAAGCAACTTCTGCGACTCGGTCCAATACCTCTGGATGAAGGTATCCTGTGAACGAGTGAACTTTAAGTCAGCAAATTCCTTTCCACTGACCATGATTGTTTCGCAATCCGAGGCTTTCGACGGATGTGTCAACAGTTGCAAATCCATCGTGAGGCTGCATTGTTAGTCAGCAGAGAAGAGGCATCAAAGTAATTGCTCAACTGAGGTTTCGGGATAGGTAGGGGCTGGCATTTGGGGTTGTGGAGGGACTGAAATGCAGCCTGCCATAATAATGACAGGAGATGGTGATCAATTATTGAGACAGGTAAAATATCTAAGTGACACTGACCATGGTCGCTGTCGAAATCGAGGCTTGCTAAGGGTGGGTTAGCAGTTGTAAACCCATTATCCTGAACATGAATCTGCATTTACAGTCAGCAAATATGAGGAATTAAATTTAAGACTCACCTGAAGATTTGGGTGTGGAAACTGAGATTTCGAGATGTGTAGAAACTGAAGATTCAGGATGCCCAGGGGTTTGGGGTTCTGTAGGGACTGAGATGCGGTGGGTTATAATGACAGGAGATGGCGATTGATGATTGAAGCAAGTAAAATATCCAAGTAGACCTGCTCACAATACTTCTTATAGGCCAACTTCATTCGCGAGAAACAATAGGCCAACAGCGTCTAAAGGTCAAGAGGGACGACAGCGACCTTTTCAAACCCAGAATCGCACCATGAAACGATGCACAATAAAACAAAGAGTGGTGTTAGCAAGCAAACGACGTTCGCCTAGATAAATAATACACTTAGCCGAGCCATTGGTGAAAAAAGGCGTCAATAGTGGGAGATTCGGAGGGGAGGACCTGTATCAATTCAATGCATTTTCACACAATTTGGACGCAAATGACCTTGTACAGTAATCACAGTCAATAAAGTCCAAGATGATACTTCAGAGTATACAACAGATATGGCATTTCTGAATGCAACATGAAGAGAGCCACCGCCACTAGTACAAGAAAAAGGAGTATAAGAAACAAGAATGCGATAAAAGCAACGGCAAGTCGGTCCCACCATGTTGACAATGAGAAGTTTGGAGGGGGAGTCGATAACCGCTTGGGAGAGACTGGCACCTAAATGTTGATTCAGAATATGACTCTAGTTTGACCGTATATGCACACCTTTTGAGGTTCATGGAACTATATCTTTAGCTCATATGGTCCTTCTCCTAAGGACGCCATGACGATGACGCATCGACCGCCAGGGTTGACAAAAGCCTACATTAGAGAACTAAATACTGGAACTCGTAACCTGATAGCAGCAAACTCTACCTCGACAACCTGTACCAAGTGACCACGAGCTACTACATGCCAACCGTATGTCCATTATAAGATTGTTAAAAGGGGCACACACCACCTCCATGGCGAATCTCGGTAACGAGCTGGCCACTGATTCGGTTGAACACCCAAGCGAAACCCTCATCACCACCTGTGACGACGAGGTTCCAAGATGACAGCGATCTTGTTTGCAGGATGCTATTGGTCGCTATTGGGTATTTAAATTCTGGACTTTCTCCAGACTCAGAAATTGGTATTCATCGACACCATCTTTAAGATTTGAAACCATCAGGAGCTTTCCATCTTGGTTAAGAGACACGTAGTCACTGTTAATGTGAGAACGTGATGAAACTGACTAGTGTGGGAAACCATACATCTGACTGTTCAGCCTTCTGGACCACCTCTTCTCCCAGGGTTCTATTGAATAACAAATGCTATAACAGTTCAGGTGAGGAGGAAACAAACAAAAATTCCCCACTCACCACTCGTGTGTATTCAAGTAAAAACATGACAACACTTGCCCCATTGTCACTAAAACGCATGCATCTCCCATATCCGTCAGACACCAGCGGCGATGGAAGAATTGGAACAAGCTCAGTCCCTTTTATCTTCCACAGCTGCATCGACCTTTCAGAGATGCATGCCACTCTATCGTGAACTACGTTGTATATGATGTGCTCAACAGGCCACCGCCTCCGGATATGCCGACCTTATTGCTGTACAACTATGGTACGATGGAGATTAGATTCTTAGTCAAATACATAAATTTTATTCACCTTCTCCTTTGAACTCTGGAAGAGGTGGATGTCTCCACTAGCAAACCCAACCACAAAGCAGCTGGTATCCTGGCTCGCCCAAGATACTGGCATAGGTGTGCATGCGAGGCAGCAGCAGTGGATGCACAGTCTTACTACAAAGTCCCCCCCACAGGACTCCCAAACTTGTACCGCGTAGGTGTCTCACAGCACAATTGTCACTGTCGCATACGTCATGAAGTACCTCAGGATTTCCCTCTTGGAGGATTACTTCATTGTATGCTCATGCCGCCTGAACATATTAATTCAGCCGAATATGCACTTGTCATATGATCTCTGTGGTTGAGAGGAGGTGCCCGCCCATAACTGTGCTGCAGATGACGCGGAACACCTGTGCACAGAACTTGTGCATTGTGTGAACTGGCCCTACCTTGTGCGCGAGGTCCACCTCCTCAACGAGATGTACTTTGCATAAGTGAGGCGTTCATCACCCTTCCTGCACTGCCCCCAGGCATCTGACTGTGTAGTGCCAGGGCTTTCCTCGTGAAGAAACGCATGGCAAACAAGGCCCAGACTTGCTGAGGATGGGAGGGGCTGGGATTGAGAGCGGAATTAGCTCAGTTGCTCGGTTAGCATTTGCCCTTGTCATTTTCAGGGTTAATCAGATCTTCGCCATCGGCTAGGTGCTACAGTTGACCCAAGTCATGGCCCAATCAAGCGCGATTGTATCAGTCTAGGCCAGCAATCCATGTCAATTTCCAGCCACATCGCTAGCTCCGACGTCCATTGATTTTGGGGTCAATCACTATGTTGAGCTAGCTGCTCAAGCCCAACCCAATCGTTATCATGGTCTTGATCGTCATCGCGCTTGGAGACCCCCTCAAGGCTTTCTTTGTCTCACCGAGCTTCAAGCCACCCACTATGGTAGACAGCTGGCCGCGACTCATACTTATCGTCGACATGGCAATGTTTATCAGCGCAGCAGGCGGCCCAATTGGCCTCGTCCCTACGTGTGCACTCGGGTGAGGTGTTCCCACGTGGTGCAATCACTGCACTTGTGCTGCAAAAATGGTTATCATGCCCATGCTTGGTGCCTGAATGATGCGCTTGCTCTCACTCGTGGTCCATAGGGACACTTATGGGCTGATGAGAATAACTTGCTGTGTAGTAGGCAGGTACTTAGGGTTGGTGGAATCACATTTTGAAACCCTTTCTTGTCAGATGCGCATATCTACTATGATGTTTCGCTGGAGGACCGAGCGGAGTCCCTGGCGTACGATGTGTCAGTGGCTCAAGGATGCTGGTGATCGATGGACTTCCTAGCCGCAAGCGGTGTAGTGCTTCCTTGCAGACGTACGTCTTAGTCCGTATCGTCCCCAATAGATCTCTGAATCTACAAATTACTTTGACCACAGCCATTGCGTGCTGCAGGACACACCACAGATCAGGTGCTGCAGGACACACCACAGCCATTGCGTGCTGTAGGACACTAGGCATGATCCCGTATCCGCTTGTTGATATATAAGGACTTGGTCTCTCACAACACTCGCCTTCTGTAGCATCTCTATCATTCCCCTCAACCTTCAGTAATGCGAAAAATCATGGTGGCCCGGATGACAGTGCAGAGCTACTGCAGGGTTTGTGGAAAGCCCAAAAGTACAGCCTGATGGGGATGCAGGTGCGTACAAGATGCAGAGGGGACGACAGCAGGTATGTCTCATGTCCGTATCTCTTTGTTATTCAAATCCTAATTCCATCTCTACGCTATGTAACGCGCAAAGATTCAGAGTCGATGGGCGACTCGAGCGACTCGGATGATTCAGGCGACTCGAATCGTTCTGGTATTTACTCCCCAAGTCACGCCCCACCCAGAATCTAACTTTTTTTTCCCAGCCCCCCCCCCCTGTCCCTGATACAGCCCCCCCCCCCCTGTCTCTGATACAGCCCCCCCCCCATCCCTGATACAGCCCCCCCCATCCCTGATACAGCCCCCCCGCCTGTCCCTGCCCCCCTGTCCCTGATACCACCACCATCCCCCCTGTCGTCCCTGATACCCCGCTGCCGGCAAGGCAATGCGGCTGGTAGCATCATTGTCCTCGAAGATGATCATGAAGTTATAGTTATCAGTAGTGGCTCTGAGGATGAGGGGGGATGAGGGTGGTGACTCTGACATCATGGTCACTGAGCCCTACTGTAGACCTCACTTTTCTGTTTCTGTTAGAATTCCCCACTTCCTGCTCCATCTCAGGAGCATTATATGGTATGATCTTCTTTACTGATACTGTGTAAAAATTGGAAAATGTCGTGTCAGAACACCAGGGCTATTCCCACCGTAACTGATGTGTGTATTTGGGGGCCACAGTTGATCCTCATCAGCCAATTGTTGCAGCAAAATGAGCGAACATTCCCTTGATTTTGCTTTTTATGATAGGAGACTACTTCTCAGGTAGACGTCTAGCTCACCTTTCCATCAAAATTTCAAAATGACAGATCAGCTACTGGATTCTCAGCAATGCAGACAACAATCATGTGTTCCTCGTAAAACTTCAAAAACTCATTTCGTTTTCGACAGCGATTGCAATGTTGAACGTGTGACAATAGGCAAACACGAGTTAGATCTACCGAGTAAAGAGCGCAGACCAGCAACAGAAACGGAAACTGCGAGTATCCACTGGCAACATGGATGAAAAGCAACAGCATCCCAGCCAATATCTGCAAGAAATGCAGCGCTATTGTATAAAACAGCATCTTCCCTGCCAACCTGCTGCCATCAGACTGTTAGATAGACTGGATGTTTGGTTCACTGGTACGTATCTTGATGAAATTCTCCGCCAATAACCCCACTAACTGGGGCAGTGTGGGAAGACATGTGCTAGAAGGCTTCAGGCAGGAACATGTACATTGGCATGTTTGTCTTGCTCATGTCACTCGACAATCTGTGGTCTGCACACTGGCAGATGGCGATGGCAGCTGCAGGCTGATGGAGAGTTTCATGTTGGGTGAGCAAGATGAGATTGTGCGCATGGACAACACTTACAAGCACAGCAGGTAATGTGTACAAGTTCAGAAGGCAGATGATGTGCAAGCGTACGGGTGTACAGGTGTGTGGCAGATGGGTGGGCATGTGGGTGGGCATGTCTGTTGCGTATGCTGCTGCCACGTTGCCATCGCTGCTGCTGCTGCTGCTGCTGCTGTCACCATTGCATCGTAGTTGTCGTGGTCACCACCACTGCTCTGCTGTCGCCATCACGTCATGGTCGTCATGGTCACCATCACTGCTCTGCTGTCGCCATCACGTCGTGGTCGTCATGGTCACCATCACTGCTCTGCTGTCACCGTCACATTGTGGTTGCCATCGCCGCTGCCACCACTGTCCCCATCTTGTTGTGGTTGTCATCAAGGCTGAGGAGGGCGCCAATGAGAATGACCAGGACACCAACGTTCGAGATGCTACAGTGGTTTAACACCAAGATGGGCTTGTTGACAGCATCGGGTGCATGGAGAGAGTCAACTTCATCGGTATCCTCCTGTTTGTCTACCAAAGGGTCCCAGGCATAAGGTACAAGGCCACTTCTGAAAGTTGTTGGCGGACCAGATGGGTACTTTGAGTCGGACGAGAGAGTCCATGTTGAGTCACAGGAAGCAGTGGACAGGAGAGAGGCACGCTGCTGGTCTGCAGACAAAGAAGGGGGAGGAAGGAGGACACCCAAGTTGTCCATGGTGATGAGGCGCCATAAGACCATGGAACTGCATTGCAAGGTAGAAAGCCGGGAACAGAGAGCCTGCGAATCCTCTGATGCAATTTGACTGAGCCACACACTGCTCCTGGATACGAGCCTAGGATGCACAAAGGTACTGTGCTTGCACCCATATTCAGACGGCCCCCTCAGTCGGACAGTCTTGCTTTCCAAGGGTGGAGATGTGACATCCAGTCACATCCTTTGCCTGAAAAGCGTGACTGTCCGACTGAGGGGGCCATCTGAATATGGGCGCAAGCACAGTATAGGGAGAGGAGGCAGCAGTGTTGCCAGGGGTGGCCCATTCCAGTCATCAGTGAGTGTGCATAGTGGGAAAGTGGGAGCGGAAGAAAATGGAAACGTTGTTGCGTGTGCATGTGGCAAGCATGGCAATTGCACAGATCACTAAAGTCACCTGAGTGAACCATCCTTTGCGTCACACAGGTAGTCACTACTATCAAACAAAATTCTCTATGTCTTGAAAAGGAGGATGGGTGGCAGCAAACAAAAACATAAATACGACATACAGCATGAGTCATTTATGAAGCCAGTTTGTTATCACTATCAAAGAGAAGCTCGTCAACTGTGCAGTCCAGCTCCTTGGCAAGAGCTGAAATCTCAAGGTGGGCAGATATGATACCAGTCTTGTACCCACCCTTCAGCATCTGCACGGCCTCAAACATAGTTGGTGAGAGGCGGTTTCGGAAGTCAGTGCCAATGTGTCATGCACTGGAAAACTGACGCTCAGATGCCGTAGAGGAACCAGGGATGGCAAGAAAGTCTCAGGCCATCCTTGCGAGTGTGGGGTAGACAATGCCGTAGTCCTTCCACCACCGAATTACTGCAGCGTCAGGCAGACTGCGGAATGGCTCAAGTGGTAATTTGAGATATGCTTGGAGCTCACGGAATGGATCAGTATCTTGGGCCTCCTGGGCAACGTGGCTTGCAATGGCTGACTGCATCCAGGCAGCATTATAAAACATGTCAGTGTATTCTTTTATGGATGTCGAAGTGGACTCAATGGCAAGGAATTATTGATTGAACTAGAAAGAACATCAGTTCAGTCACGTAAATCAGCACATGGTGAAATTAGTAACTTACCGTCTTTTCGAGGCTTTGTCTCCCAGCTTCCAGGTACTCCTCCTCCCAGTGCATCTGAAAATAAGCCATCTTGACACAGGGATCCAGAATGAGGCAAATGAAGTAGATGCTGCTTTCATCGAGGATTCAGTACCACTTGCAAAGATTCTCAAGGCCAGCCTTGAGTGCAGGAACAATTTGCGCGTACTTAGGGTTTTCGACCATGCGTTCCCACTTCTGCATCATGGATTCAAGAATGGGGAATGCACGGTAAACAGTGGGTTGGGTGGCACTTGAAAAGCTTTGACAGGATAAGGCTGGCTCCCTGAGACCATCACGAATGAGCTTGAGCAAGCACCATTCGCCCTCATTGAGCTTGAACATCGCATATGTCTTTGGAAACCTTAGGTTTGGGACCCTGTGGTCATCATCAGCGAGAAGTGTGAATTTGTTGCAAGCAGAATGGACATCAAGTAGACAGGTGATTAAGTCATATAGTGAAGCCCAGCGTGTACAAACCCATTTGAGAAGCTGTAGTGGTGGGAGATTCTCATCCTTGCAGAGCTTGTGGAAAAACGCGTGTGCCTGGTGTGAAGAACAAACTTGATTAATGAATACCAGAACATTGCCCAGCAAGTCAGCAGGATTGAACTCCTCAGCATCAAGGAGGCCATCCAAGTCTGCGGTGTCAGCAGTAGCTGTGATCTCCCCAATTGCCTCGAGAGTATCATTGTCTTCATCGGCAGCCAGCTTTGACTTGATAGATGCCATTGGTGTCGGGCATACACTGTTGACAAAAGCCTGGGATGCACAGTGAACGGCATGTTCCATACAGCGTGCACCCCGCTCCTTTGCGACCCATTGTTTGCAGGTAGGGTCAACGTGCTTGGCTAGGATGGCAATCACCTTGTCGCACACGGTGGAACTATCGGCTGTGCTGCAGCCAAGTTTATTGGGGTCTACTAATCCATATTCACCAAGGATGTCGATCAGGAGTGCGCCAGTGTTCTCCCCAGAGTGGTTGCCAATGATCTCCTGAAAGGTGAGGACTTGTTCTTGTAGCTTCCAATTCATGTCAATCCAGTGACTGGTTACTGTCAAGTAGGGATTGAATGCTCGAGAGGTGCCTGCATCGAAAGTGAATGAGACCCGGCTGTCGAGCGTCTTGAACTTCTCAGTAAACAGGCCCCTGACACGGATGGACTTAGTGTAAATCTCATCGGTGACAGTTGTTCAGCTGGGGAGATGATGAGGGGTCATGGATGGCCGCTGATATTTGAGTAGAGCCCTGAATGATTCTTTCTCGACAACAGAGAACAACTGAGGCCTAGATATAAGCAAGTAGGATATGATAGACAATGAGATACGCACCTGATTATCAAGGACAATCCATTCACAAAGGTGGGCGAGAAGTCCTTCCTGATGCCACACTGGCAGCGGTGCTGGAGAGGTCATAAATGAGCTAATATTGCTCTGCACGCTACTGGTATCGCCCTCCTTCACATCAGGGCTCCTTGCAATGGCAGGGATGTTGTTCTTCTCACATATCTCACAGTAGTATTTGTAGTGCTCACCACCCTCACGTGTGAAATGTGCACAGAGAGTTGATGTCGAGTTTGAGAGCTTATAGAAGCCTACACCAGCTGGTAGGTTATGGTTATTCCCATATAGTGTGATTAGCACACGCTGAGAGAGAACAATGAAATATGTACTTGCAGAGGACACACCACCACCCATCCAGAATTTCGCCACTTTTACGACACGTCCCCTCCTCATACATAAGATTGATGTCAGCATGGCATTTGTCTTTGCTACAGACATGGTGGCTGCTGATGTGTTTCTGTAGTATATTGTATTAGTAGATAACTGTATAATACAGCAAAGACTATCATCGTCGGAGCTTGAGCCATGATCAGTACCAGTAGCATTGTCCACCTCTGGCTCAGAATCGATTGAGATTGCAGTTACTTTCTTGCCTTGGAGCACACTGGCACTGTGGTCTTTTTCAACTTTGGGGTGGAGCTCTTGCCGTTGTCAGAATTGGGTCATTTCTGAGAGGTCTTGAGTTGGATGCTAGGATCAGCCTTAGCAGGAGGACGACCAGGGGGGGTATGTTTATTGTCACTTTGTGCTGGCCACGTAGCTGTCAGACACAGTTGGAAGGACCAGCTGAAGAGGAGATGGCAGAAGAATGAGTGGGAGATGGCTTCAAAGTCGTGGTTTCAGTAGGCCTCTGACCAGCTGGATACTCATCATCTACATCATTGTGCCACTGGAAATCAGCAGATGGTGTAGCCATTGTAGAAGTGTCTGAGTTCATTGTGGTAAAGGCTCACAATTGCACTACAAGGTGAGTAAAGAATAGAAAGAAAAGACACTTGGCTTCTTCCAAGGGCCGCATATGTGAGAGTTTACTACACGGCGGCGTTGGGGAGTCCTGGGGACGGGAGATACATGTGCCATCACATGCATCTCCCATCTGGCCATGTAGTAACTTTCCTCATCACCATCTGGGATGCGGAGATTTCTTCCTTTTCTTTCTCCCACCTGCTGGCAGTTGTAGTTACACAGCAGGCAAGAGTGGACAGGCAGAGTCTGCTTATGTCCTATCTCCAGAGCCATTTAGACATGGAAACGACTGAGCCACCGTTGCAGACTCAGTGTAATGCCCGCTGGCCGACTGTAGCGATCAGTTCCATCAAGATACACAATATCAGGACAACACGCAGAGTGTATGACATCCAATGAGCATTCCATTGTCATTTTTTGATGCCTTTTTCCAGAATAAGTTGGACCGTTTGTTGGGATCACCGAAACCATAAATCAGTTTGACCACAGCCATCGCGTGCTGCATGGCGCTAGGTGCGATCACATATCAATAATGCCAAAAGCGGCACATTTTTAGGTTCCAACTGAGAGGACATCTCTGTTCCATGGGAAATGGCTATCATCACGTGCCACTGGCCTCTTCAAGGTCTCGGAACAAGAAGATGGTCTGCACTGTTTGTGGACGCAGCTTCCGTCCTCAAGGGTATAGTGCCCATCTACGGAAATGCGTGCATGCGCGAGAGAATCGGGCTGCAGAGGGATCGATGCCATCAGATTCTCTCGACTTGCAGGTGTGTCTCACATATCAGTATCTCTTCGTTATCCAAATCATAATTCCATCTCTTCTCTAGGTCCTGGAGCATCTGAACACCCAGAGTCAGCGGGCGGCTCTAATTGTTCTGGTATGTTTAATCCCCAATATCTCCACGCCCTACCTAAGATATAAGGGTTTTCCAGCCCCCTCCCTCCCTGATACCCTGCCGCAAGCCAACGCGGCTGCATCATAGTCATTGGCGACACTGGCTCGGAGGCCAACAGCTCCCATCATTCGACTCGCCCCTCACATGGCTTGGACATCATAGAGATCAAGAACACTGGGTCTGAGGCCAGTGGCTCTGGCCATTCCTCCTACTCCTCCACCTCCCTCACCAGCCATATAAAAGAGACAATATCGACATATTTTGATACAGATGAAGACTTCACTCTCGCACTACTCCTCGACAAGGCTAACATGAAGGATACGTTGGCTAACAAATTCATAGATTTGTTCCATCATTGTATTACGGGTGGAGGGAGGTTCACCATCTCAAGTGTGGCGGATATTGAGGCTGCTTGGGCTCAGGCTCGGGCTGACACTACTAGTATGGATAATATTTCATGTATGAGTATCATATGTTTGTGTCTTTGGCCAGCCGTTGACCTTTGGACGAGCGATTCGGAGCACCCACAGACCGATCTGAGTTATGACATCTTATCTGCCATCGCCCCTCGTACCTTTCACACTATTGCAGCTGCAGCCTCATGTTCATCTTTTGTCTTCCCCATCTCCTCACCCTCTCAGCGCTAGATCTCAGCTTCCAACCTTGCCCCACACCCCCAAAACTGAGTGTGCGCCAAAGATACCCTCATCCCCCCGAAGCCCTGATCATGTTAACACCAAAGTGTCGCCATGGTCAACCTCGCTGGATCCCCGTACTCCCAGTCACCACCATTCTTTGGACTGCCCTGCCTGTGTTGGAGACTTGTAGATACCGCATTTCATATACCTACCTTTCATTTCATCTTCTTTTGCTCTCTTTTTTCTACACTACCATATGACATTGCTAGCAGCCAATGGCTACATCATAGCGCGCATGCACCGGCAACTGTTCCTTGCCAATGATTTTTGTACAGCCAGTATTATTCGTGTTTGATACCCACTTGTCACCTTAGAATGGTAGGATACGTCTCAAGATCTTTACATTTCTTGTTTAGATGCCTGTGAGGGCTCAAGGCCAAGCAAAGTGAGCAAGGTGTCAAAGAAAACATTGTTACGACCCGCTGGAACAGACCCCATCTTTTTTTCTTACCTTCACATGACCCTTTGACCCCGTGACAGACTAGATTCATAACCTGGACTCTCAACTCGTACTCGTTGACCATTTCTCGTTTGAGCCCTGTTTCATTGCTATCGTTTCATACAGTTGATGCGTTTCGCACCTCATTTCATCGCCATCATTTCATACGGTTGATGCACTTAGCACCTCGTTTCATTGCTATCATTTCATACAGTTGATGCACTTAGCACCTCGTTTCAGATTAACTTCCCAGTACTATATAAGACCCTTGGATAGCGTACTAAAGGCCTTAAGCCTGACTTAGTTGAACCTGTATCAACAAAGCAGTAGTCTTTAGGGATAATACCCAGTTGAACCCTCTCTTCTCTATACCTAAGTCAACGTTGCAACTTAGCATGAATTGATCCCTTCAGACTACTCAAAGACCTACTACCTTCGTTGAAGGTACGACGAACGACTGACCGTAACACCGACCCCCAGCTGTGTGGGATACTAGACAGCGTACCCACTAGTAGTCGACTTAGACTGTGGACACATCGCGTTTACTCACACTGTCAGATAGGAGCAGCACGAAGTGTGCATCAGGCTCTCAACCAAGTCTTGGACCGCTATCCAAGCAGGAATCCACTGAGTAGGGAGACCAGCCCCTGAACGTAGAGTGCGCTTAAGCACCGAACCCCAAACCACCAACATCTGGCCTTTACGCACCACAGGGCGTAACAAACTTGGCACCCGGGGAGAAGACCTATGGACTCACCCCCTTTCTCACTGTCAAGAATCGCTGACGCTCGACTCTTGATGAGTTCGCGGTAGCGTCCCATCTCCTACTTGGAGTGACTTGGCGTGATATAGCCCACCCAACAGGCTTCCCTAATCCGATGTAGTACGGATGAGGACTTCTGCTCTCACCGAGTGGAGTGCTACTTGATATAGCTCAAGTATTAAGCTTCGGGGTTCCTTGGATGCTATCCAAGGGGAGGGTGCGTAGGTTTACAAGATGAGAGGGGTCACTCCTAGTTGAGATGAGACAATGTAGTCAGCAAGACCTAGTATTGATTAAGTCGAGCTTGACTCGACTTAGCAGCTCACAGAGAGCTTAAATACATTGTAGCTATCTGGAATATCAAATAGGTAACACAATAGCGTGAGAGTAAGACTCTATCCAACTATCGGTATCCTAGGTTCTAAACAATAATGCGTGAGTCCATACTGAAGGAGACAATAGCCTAATGATGTCATAGGTAAGGAACTCAGCATCGCAACAATAAGGAGTCCAGACACCGAGACAAAACAATAGGAGACCTAGGCATGCCACCTGCATCCAGGCTCTCTGCAGAACGACCAATGGAGATGGGAGTGTTTGGGCTGTGGAATCAGGATAGGATGTGTAGGAGGGACCCTACCTCTGGCCACTGAGGGTGTGGTTCGCCCTGTAGATCGAGGTAAGTTCATAACACTCACCCTCAAAACCGACCATGTGCCGAAGACCCACTCATCGCCTGAAGCCTTGTCGGACTCCTCTCTCGGCCAATGTCAAGGAGGTTGCTTTGCTCAACCTCGCCGTGCCCTATTTTTCTTTCAATTGAACTCCTCTTGGGCCGTCCCACTCGTATTTGACATCCCCAGATTACTCCCTTTGTACACTTATTTTCTCTCTTAGATGTCCTGCCTCCACCAGCCGCCATGATGTAAGGTGACTCAGGTAGTGTTGTTGATCGCAAAAACCATGGATTCGGGGGGTATTGGCCAACGCCGACATGATCCCCCACATCGACTCCTACTGCATCAGGAAAATAGGCAAAACCTTTTTGACTTGTGAACTTTTTTGAAAAAAAGAGGGTTTTATTGTACCTCTCCTCCTCAAAATTAGTTTGCAGATCAACTTTTTTTTGGATTGTAGGTTTCTTTTCGCCTTTTCTACCTTTTTCACCTTTTTCTACCTTTTTTCCTTGGTCGAGCTCGACCGAGCTGGTATAAGTGAAAAAAAGTTTTATGCAGAAATCCTGATGTGCCTCCTCGCTTGCTCGCCATTGCCTTATTCCTGCATCCATATCCCTTGTTCACCTTTGTCCTCAACCATGCCATAGCCATTTCACCGCCCATCTGCCACCATTGTCGGTTCCGTGGCATAACACCCTCGACGCCCACTCGCCCTTTGAAAGGCCTTGCATCAGTCTCGCGGCCACACTTGTGGCTTTGCGCCAGCCCGCTGGGCCACCCTTACTCGAATTGTCTCTTCGTGCTTTGGATTTGTGCTCAGGTATCATGTTCTCTTGATTAGATCTTACTATACACTACTATCCAGTTTGCCAGCCTCATTCTCCTTTAATGTCCCTTTGGCTTCTTTGACTCCCTTGACTCCTTAGTGCTCGTTCATTGCCTCGATTGTAAGACTCAGCTAACCTACAATTACAATGGCAGTTTACCCTACCTAGAACTTGCTACCTTAGAAACTTAGCTACCGCATGTTCCACAGTACTTGAAGCTTCGTCCCCAGTCCCAGTGCTCCAAATATAACTTTTTCTGGGAGTTCTCACTCCTCTCACTTTCTCTCTCTCTCACACACACACACACACACACACACACACACACACACACTCTCTCTCTCTCTCTCTCTCTCTGTGTGTGTGTATGTGTGTGTGTGCCCACGAGAATCGCTTTTCCTTTGGTCTGAATTCAACGCTGAATGCGAGCTACCGGACCCATCAGCACACGACTTCACATTTGCTCTCCCGTTCAACCTGTCTCCTCCATCCTTCCCTGCCTCAAAGTCTCTCATGAACTTGCGGACACCCTTTGTGTCTGCTTCAGTGAATTGCCCATGGACCTTGACCTTCAGCATGTGTGTTCCATTATCTCTAGTATCGGGGGGATTGATCCCCATTGGCCGATTTATCACCACAAATAAGTAGACCCTTCTTATTTAAAATTTGCTGTCAGGTTTGTGGACATCTATTTATGTCTCATTTTATTTAATATAAAGGGATGTATTTACATACACCTGTGTGTTAAGCTAATGAATGTCTGTTAAGGCTGAAACAAGAGACCAAAATAAGTTTATGTAATCTAACAGCTAATCTGCAGCAGCTGAGATGTCAATTTAGTTTGGATATGTGAGCAGATAAGCGGGCCTCTCCTCAGGACATGACTAATTCTTAATTGTTTGGTTTGTCATATTTATAATAATATAACATATAAGAGGGGATCAACAAACTATCCAATTGTTTTAATATGATTTATGATGACATTTGAGTCCACTTAGTGGTCAGTATATTCAACATTAAATGACCAATAAGTTGACTATAAGCAGACTCTGTCTATCCACTCTTGCCTGCTGTGTGAATGTAACTTAAGAGGATAGAGATAGAAGGGTCCACTCTCTTGTTGTGCTTTGCTAGACAGGAATATGCAAGTAGAGGTTGATTAAGTCAAACTTAAGGCTTGTGCAACTCTGCCCACTGGGCTTATATACAGGTTCGGTTTGTAATTACTTTACAAACTGGCTCAGTTATTGTACTTGTACAGTAATCAAACCAGTAAGCAATCAGTAAGTAATAGTACAGTAACTGGTTGGATTTGTAACTGGACTCATAAGCAATCAGTCAGAACTAATAGAGGGTTTACTTGGTTTATCAGCAATCCAGTCAGCAGTCTCAGTCATCACTCAGTCAGCCTTAGTAATCGTACACTGTGAGATACTAGTACCATATCAGGAACCTGAGAACTGGATACCATATAGGGGGTTAGGCCCCTTCAAGTCACATGACAGATGGGCAGTTGTGTGCCTTCGAGACAGTCAGTCCACAAAATGTATAGTACAAATAGATCAAGAACACTGTGGTTCTTGACACTCATGGGTATGGGTAAGGAGCAGGTTGGGATGTATAGACCCTGACCTGTACCCACGATACCCTTACCTGGAAACCCAATGGGTTACCCATACCTGTGTCAAACACTAGGGCAACCTTACAGTGTACCCATGTTGGCTGATGCTCCCATCCTTGCCACCATCTATACCCTTACAGCTAGCACCAAGAACACTTACTACCCACACATAACCCTGAAAATAGCATGGTATGTTTTTAGATTGTCTTTGATCATTTGTTTAGATGCTTGTAGGAACATGTGACTTTTAGTGCATGGAATACTCATTTTCTCTCTTCTTTTCTCTCTCATATGATGTAGTATGTCACTGGCACACGAGAACAGATGGGTTGGTGTCCATTGGACCACGGTAAGTTCAAGAACTGGCTATGCCCCATTGTTTGCCTATGTACCACCCCGCATCGCTTTTGATCCGTACAAGTGAGATTGTACCTTACCAGGGCTTGATGTCCTGATTCCATTGCTAGCTGTCCGATTACCGCCGCGCCTCTGTTGATCGTAGTTATCATTCGTATAAGGCTTTATGGGAATAGCCTCCCCACTCGTAGTATTTATAGCGCTGTACCTAGTTACTTGGGACTCTAACTTGAGTCTTCTGTCTCAATACCAGGTTGTTCTCGCTACAAGTCGAAGTCGGGCATACTTCGTTGCCCTTGGTTCGACTTATCGCTCTACTCCCGGAAGACGTATGGGTATATGCTTTGCTTCCTCATCGTAACCTTTGTTCTCCTCCTCATGTTTACCATTGGACTATCGGGTCCATTGTAGTAGTGGTGACATAGTATGCCCCTTTGCCTGTCTCTCTGCCTCTCCTGACCCTCAACCTCTGACTTCAAATGCTTTACCATGCCACCAAGCTGACCCACATTCACATCAACCCCTTCTTTTCTCCTTTCCTCTTCCACCCTTTCACTCATGTCTCACTCTGATGTCTGTAAGGGTTTACATCATAATATACCCATCTTATCCTGGCCACAATATTCCGTTTATATACCTTACACTGCCATCTACCATACTATGGCTGTTTTTGAGCCCATCTGTCTCCATTAGAGACCTGCTGACCTGGGTTGATGGATGGTAGACAGTTGAACCATATCCATCAATAACCACACAATTGTATGGCTGTACCCATACTACAAATGGTGTGCAGCCCTACCACTGAGACCGTGGCCTGCTGCCTTTGCAACTTGTGTGCCAGAGGGGGGAGGGGGTGATGGTCAATGTGCCCTCAAATCAGTTGTTTCAGTGGAAATTGGTCTTAAGGCCCAATTGAGAAAACTCTCACTTTGTTGATGCTTACATGTGATAATGTACTCATGGTTGATCACCAATCACTGGGTGTGATGCCTTACCTGTGTTCATTGCTGTTCTTGTACCATACTCTTCTGTCATATTGTTTGTATTGTGAGTGCTTTCTACTGTGTTTGGCTCATTCAGGTTATCTGAGTTTTTCTACATCCAGCCTCACTAAAGTTGCACCTTCCTCATGGATGTTGTGTTGAACTTGAAGCTGCTGAGGATGCGCTAGCAGGTGCGGCAGCATTGCAATGGAAAGATATCTTATTGGTGCTATCTACAAGTGTTTAAGTAGTACAGTATGTGTACTAAAGTACCGACAACGCATTGTTGGAAATCATCTCAATTACTAACTGGGTGGCTAACCATGTTATGTAAGCTGAGTGACCAACTCTGAGCACCATTTATCTCTAAAGCAATTTAATGACCAGACTGGGGTTTGAACTCAGGACCTTCTGGTTATATACCAGGTGCTCTATCACTAAGCTACCTAGTCCATGGTATAACTGGTGGTTAAGGGTGACATGGGTTTTTGGCCTTTTTTTCCCATGGTCCCTGGGAAGTGGTCCTTATGAGGAAATTAATGAATGACAGCTAAAATTGGTGCAAACTTATTTGAGCTATATCTCCACCAAATCTTGACCGATTTGGACGACTGGGGGCTTGTTTAAAAGCTAAACACTGTCTGCAACCCACAAGTACACAGGTCACAGGTTTTGGCCAGTATTTGGCTTTTAAACAGGCCAAAAATCATCCAAATTAGTCAAGATTTGGTAGAGATATAGCTTGATTAATGTTCTATCAATTAGGATACTTAGTTGCAAAACTATTTGATGTTATTGACCTTTCCTAGTCAAAATACTGCAAAACTCTTCCCAAACCATGGGCCCACCAGATGTTGAAGATTCTCTTATGGATCAAGTCAATACTTGGTTGGACTTCAAAGATTGGACCGAGAATTCTGATAAGGTGGACAATGAGGGGCTGCTAGACAATATAACAATGAACGCAGATGACAATGGTATGGATGACATTGAGAAGGCCTTTATGAGCTGTAAGACCATTCCAGGTGGGATGTTGAAACCAAGAGGGGGTTCCATGAAGATATTCTCTTGGAGCTTCCCATTGAGGTAAGCAGATTTGACATCTATTTGATGGTCTTTGAGGTCTAACTCAGTAGCAAGCATGAGGATAGAACAAAGCAAGGCAAGCTTAGCAACAGGTACAAAGGTCTCATCATAGTCAAGCCCTTCAACTTGGGCAAAGCCTTGGGCAACAATGCAAGCCTCTTATATCTGGATGGTACCATCAGGTCCACGCTTGATGTGAAAGACCCACTTACTGCTGATGACCTTACAGTCTTTTGAACATAGTACCACCTTGTAGACCCCCATAGTCTCAAAGGCATGGCATTCTGCCTTGCATGTGACTTCCCATTCAGCAGAATCAGAATGAGACATGGCCTTAGCATAGGTGCATGGGTCTGGGGTATCATTGGCTTGTGCCACACTGACACACTTGGTGTTTTGTCTTTGTGTCCTGTAGGAGCTCACTGAGTAATGGGGATCATCATTGTGTGTTAGAACACAAGTCATGCATTTAGGGTGAGAAGCAGCAATGGGCCCTGAAGGACCTGAGGGCTTGGGAGAAGGGGTGGTGGACGGAGGAAGAGAGGTAAGCATACTCTCAATTTCAGAGTCACTAGCTGATGGTGAGGATGGCACAGATTGTGTGGCTTTGACATATAGTGGTGGCTGCTTGGTGCTGTTATCTGGGGTATCATCTTCAATTACCACATGTTCAGAAACTGGGCCCCCTTCATCAAATATGACATTGTGAGACCCAAGGAAGCAATGGGTGGAATGGTGGACAAGGTGGTAAGCTTTCTGGTAGTGAGCATAACCAAGAGATGTGCAGACTAATGATTTAGCCCCTAGCTTAGTGCAGCAGTTATCAGGGATGTGGACAAAGACACTATAGCCAAAAACACAAAGACGCAAGACATTGGGCTTGTTGCCACTCCAGGCCTCCTCTGGGGTCTAGTTGTTGAGGGCTCGTGTTGGCATTATGTTGTGGAGAAGAGCAGCATATTTGAGAGTATCAAACCAGTACAGCTCAGGGAAGTCAGCATTGGTGAGCATCCTATGGACCTTGTCAAGGAAGGAGTGTCTGATTCACACGCTCAGCTATACCATTGTGCTGTGGTGTGTTGAGTGTGGTGACCTCTGACTGAATCTCTTTGCTTTCTAGAAAGGCCAGCATCTTCCCCCCAGTATACTCGCCCCCTCTATTTATGTAAAAAGCTCTCATGTGACAACCAGTTTCAAGCTCAACACATGCAATGAGAACCTGCCAGTGGTGTAGGACATCACTTTGTGTTGTAATCCAGCAACAAAGACTTTGTGAGATTTGTCATTGGTGAAGGTAGCAAAATACTCAAAGCTTTGATGTGGGCATGTGTCTAACTTTCTGCAGATGTCTCAGAACACCCAGACAAGAACAGTGTCAGTATGTGTTAACATTGCCTTTTGGATCTCAGCACAAGCATACTTCCCCTTCAAGCAGGGTTCACAAGGTGAGGTGCGAGTGGCTGTACCACTGACTTCCATCCCAGTGACCAGACCTTTGTGGACCATGTGTAGGATGGAGTCCATGTTCAGGTGGCCAAAATGACAGTGCCAGGTGTCAAGGTCAGCCTTCAAGGAGGAGGTGCACGCAGTGAGGGCAGATGCCTGGAGTACAGGGGGGTTATTACCTTTAGCTAGGAAGGTGTCATGGCAGGCACAGTATGCATGTCCATGATGTAGAGGGTGCCACAGACTTCCCCTGTGCAGGTGAGTACCCTACATGAGTTGACAAGTTTACAGCGCTGATTTGCAAACTGGACTGTAGCACCATGGCAATCAAGTTGGGCAACAGACAAGAGGTTTCCCTGTAGGTCTGGGACATAGAGGACATCCTGAAGAACCAAGCAATAGGTGCTGCCATATGCACACATTTCAACATGGATGTGGCCAACCCCAGAAGTGACAATGGAACTATCATCCCCAAGGACCACTGGAATTGGAGGGGTGAGGGGAGAGGAGTGGGAGAACCAGTTGCAGTGGCAACTCATGTTGCATAATGCTCCTGAGTCAATGATCCAGTATTGGAGCAAATCAAGTTTCAGGGCAGGTGTTGGGTGACCACACAAGGCATGGATGGGTTCTGTGAGGGAAGATGGGAGCTCTGTGTAGGTAGAGAAGAGTTGGACAGTGGTCTCACTAGGGGTGGCATCTGTGACAGTAACTTTTGTGGTGGTGGTGGCCTGGCCAGGTTTGGAGTTGGTGGAGGCCTTGGCCTCCTGCTCCTTCTTGAGCTTGCAGCATTTGCTCAGCTCATGTCCCTGGAAATTGCAGTGTGTACACTTCTTTTTTGCTTGTGACTCTGACTTCTTTCTACCCTTTCCCTTTTTAGCCACTTTCGTGAAGAAGGCTGTGGCACCAATACCAGAATCTCGAACATGGTGCTGCTCATCAAGAATGATCTGGGACTTCACATACTCAGAGAAGAGAGAGCTTGTGTTGGAGGTAGAGAGGATAATCTTAAGAGTGGTAAGGGAAGTGGGAAGGGAGGAAATGATGGTGAATGCAATGAGTTTATCCTCAAGGGCAAGACCAATTGTAGTGATGGTGTGAGCAGTACAGACTAGGGTATTGATCTGAGGTTTGAGAAGCTCAGTATCTGAGAAGGTACTGCAGAACACTTCGTCAATAAGGTGAATAATGTGCTGTTCCTCTTGGCCTTCATAGTGAGCTGACAACTTCTCCCAGCATTGTTGTTCTGATGTAACAGAGAGAACAGAGTTCAAAGGCTCATCCTTAAGGGTGAGGGAGATCTGCATGCATGCCTCCTGGTCTTTAGATTCCCTAACAGCTTTCTCTTTAGCAGTGGCTGATGAGTCAGGCTTCTTTGTGGTACTGTCAATGATGCTCTATAAGTCTCAGAGTTCAAGGACCATTTGGACTCAATACTTTCAAAACATGAAGTTGTTCCCACCATCTTTGAGATAAGGTATGTCAAATAGATGGGGGTGACCCTTGGTGCTGGCTGAGGTAGTTGTAGCCCCAGCAGAGGAAGTGTTTCCACCTTGTGGCAGGGACATGTTACTCATGAGTGGGTGTGTATTTGTAGATGTAGAGTAGTGTGTTTAGGTACTAGAGACTTTAGGTCCCATAATCTGTGAGAACACAGCTCAGCCTTTTGAAGCAAAGACTGAGAATATATGTTGATAATATCACAATATTGGGTAGCTCATTAGTAGCTGTTAATCACCTTAAAACAAAAATTGCCAATAGATATGAAGTAACCAATGTAGGTGAAATACAGTGTCCCAAAAAACTGTTCAAATATTTTGTACTTTTGCAATGTGTTAGCTATAACTCAAGAACTACTAGGGTTAAAGTTACATATTTAGGCTTGTTTAAAAGCCCTACATCTCAGCTTTGTAAATATATATTATGTACAGCAATAGCCTAATTAGGTAAAATGTTATGGGCACATCTTTCCAGTGTATACATTTGAACAGTTTTTTTGTGACCATTTATCAATGTAATAATTACTTTGTAGTGAAGGCAGTTCTTATTCAAATGACTTGAA
The DNA here is from genome assembly GCA_022376545.1 of Russula dissimulans. NCBI lineage: Eukaryota > Fungi > Basidiomycota > Agaricomycetes > Russulales > Russulaceae > Russula > Russula dissimulans. Next base: position 50,006 of record WTXJ01000094.1, read on the forward strand.
ACTTTGCATAGAGGCCATGTTATATTACTAAAGCTTTATCCAAGCACAAACAGCAGCAAACAGCTTCTATTCCCAACTATTATTATCACATAACCTCACTTATCCCATATCCTTCTTGTTATTGATTTGGGCCACTCTGTGTACTCTATCTACAACCAAACTGGCATCAGCATTAGTAATATTAGCAATCCTCACAAAAAATACCATCCAAATATGGAAAAATCCCAAAGAAATTTGTACAAGAATCCTCTCTAACCTCAAATTTTGCTGCTTTACTGGCCTTATTTGCACTGGCCAGACTGATACAGTCCCACAACTGGCTCAGCAACTTCAGACCATTGAACCTGTACATATATGTGTCTAACAAATCTGCTGTACCCTTAAGAAACATTCAATGAAGGTTGTCACAACAGCTAAAAACACTATCTTAAGCTCTATTATACTAAGGTACATAATACTTTCTTGAAAGACATACAAACTAAATGGTAAAACATTGGAGGAGGGTAATCTGCTTAGATAAGGCTCAAATAAATTGTTGAGGCTCAGATAGCAAGCACTTAACCTAGAAAACAATGGGTGAGAAGCTTAGCAAGTAACTAGTAGAGTAGACTCCAAATTTGAAGGATACTTCTTGATGTAACAGTCTTCATTGAATGTTTCTTAAGGGTACAGCAGATTTGTTGGACATATATATGTGCAGGTTCAATGGTCTGAAGTTGCTTAGCCAGTTGTGGGACTGTATCAGTCTGGCCAGTGCAAATAAGGCCAGTAAAGCAGCAAAATTTGAGGTTAGAGAGGATTCTTGTACAAATTTCTTTGGGATTTTTCCATATTTGGATGGTATTTTTTGTGAGGATTGCTAATATTACTAATGTTGATGCCAGTTTGGTTGTAGATAGAGTACACAGAGTGGCCCAAATCAATAACAAGAAGGATATGGGATAAGTGAGGTTATGTGATAATAATAGTTGGGAATAGAAGCTGTTTGCTGCTGTTTGTACTTGGATAAAGCTTTAGTAATATAACATGGCCTCTATGCAGAATTTCAAGTTATTTGAATAAGAACTGCCTCCACTACAAAGTAATTATTACATTGATAAATGGTCACAAAAAAACTGTTCAAATGTATACACTGGAAAGATGTGCCCATAACATTTTACCTAATTAGGCTATTGCCGTACATAATATATATTTACAAAGCTGAGATGTAGGGCTTTTAAACAAGCCTAAATATGTAACTTTAACCCTAGTAGTTCTTGAGTTATAGCTAACACATTGCAAAAGTACAAAACATTTGAACAGTTTTTTGGAGCACTATAGGATAGGCCACTGGAGAGATCTCCTGGATGACTTGGAAGGGGCCTTGTTGCTTGGGTGCTAAATTAGGTATGTGATATGGGAGTTTCAGATGGGATGCTTCTAGCCAGACATGGTCACCCATCTTGAACTTTCCTCTTGTTACTTCTGTGTGATGTACCACCTTGTTGATCACAGCTATCACCTGGGCCCACTTCTCATGGAGGTTCCCTAAGTGTTGTTCCACTTTGGTGTTGTTTGTTGCGCAGCAACTAGCGCAGCATACAGGCCTAAGCACTCACCTTGGTGTGATAGACACTTAGGCAGTATGAGTGAGTTGTAGAGAGATACGTATTGCACTTCTACATAGGTGCTTTATATACATGTTAGGTGGCCATGTGTCCAATGCGGTATAAGGGATGAGTAAAGGTGTCCACAATATCGCTCAAACTAGGATTACCATATATGGATGCTGTGCCGAAGTCCATTGTCTCATAAGGAGACATACTAACTACTGTACGTGGTACAATGCGTGTAACCAGTCCGTTTCGTCATTGTTTGACACTGACATCTGATCTAGATGTAACATGGGGTGATATCCCAATAATGCTTCATTGGGAGAGACTCCTAGAGTCATGTTGATCCGTTCGTTGTGTACATCTGTGGCTACCATAAGCCATTGGCTCCAGTTTTCCTGTTGTGCACTCATTATTAGTCAAAGGTATTGTTCCACCCATTGGTTCTTGCACTCCGATGGTCCATCTGTTTGGGGGTGGAAGGCCATTGATAAGTTTTGACTGATCCCTAGCTTGTTTCCCAATGCTCATCCAAAGTAGGAGGTAAATTGTGTGGGTCTCAATCTGAGATCACCTTCTTGGGGAGGCCAAACCACCTGAATACATTGTCAAAGTATAATTGCGCACTCCTGGGCCCATGATTGTGGTTGAGCATGGGAGAAAGACCACTGCTTGAGTACACCTGTGGTCTATGATTGTCAGTATGGTATCTAGTACTCCATTTGGGGGTAGGCCCATGATCAGGTCTAGGGCAACTTGTTGGAATGGTAGGGCTCCTTCCGCTGTGGGGATATGATAAAGCGGGACTCAGGTGCGATGCATGATAATCTTATTCTGTTGACAGGTTGCACAACCCAATACATAGTCATCCGCCCATGCTCTCATGTGTGGCTGCCAACAGGCTACTTCTACCTTAGTCCATGTTTCATCTGTCCTAGGTGTCCCACTACTGGGCTGTCATGAAGGAGCTGCATGAGTCATCTTCATAGTTCTTCATCCAGGGGGATCACCACTGCACCTTCTTTCATCCACAGTCGTTGGGGTGTTTTGTCTTCCTTTCGGATGTCATGTGTGGCTTGCCATTCTTTCATGGTCTGTTCGTGCTTTGCTTGGGCATCAGTTATAGCTTCCCATAGGGGAACTGTGCTTTGGGTCATGGTAGTCATGGTCTGGATGAAGAGTTCTAGTGGCAATATGATGACGTTCTCATTGTCCTGTTCTCCTTTGTCATTTGTGAAGGGTCTTGAGAGGAAGTTGGCTGCTGCATGGGGTTTTCCAGAGGTGTGTTTGATTTCAAACCAATAGCCCTGTAATTCAGTGAACCACCGTGCTACTTGTCTGTTGACTTTTCTTGGGTATTTCCAGTATGTCAAGTTGGCATGGTCCATGACAAGGGTGAATGGTTGCATGGTCCAGGCTAGATGTGGCCTCCAGTTTTGTAGTGCTTTGATGACTACTAGCAGTTCTCTTTCATAGATGTCATAATTCCTTTCTGTTGGGGTGAAGGTTGTTGAGTAGTATGCAATGGGGTATAGGTGTGGTTTGTGTAGTTTCTGGGGGTTGATTTCTCCCTCTTGTAAGAGTATAGCTCCCACACCATATGCCAATGCATCAGTATGTACAACAAATGGTTTGTTGTATTGTGGTTGGGTTAGGATGGGCCTGGAGCACATCAGGTTTTCAAGGTCTTGAATGCTTTGAAGTGTGATTCTCTCCATTGCCATACCACAGCTTTCTTTGTCAGGTCTAATAGGGGCCATGTGATGCGTGAATAGTTGGGGATGAAGTAATGGTAGAAGCCAGTGAATCCTAAAAATGAGTATACTTTGGTGGGGTCTTGTGGTGGTGGCCAGTCTGCTACTCCTTTCACTTTGGCTGGGTCCATTTGTATCATGTTGTTTTCTAGTACCACTCCCAGGAATTTGACTCATGTTTGTTCAAAGACGCACTTTTCTGGTTTAAGGTATAGGTCATGCAGTTGTAGTTTATCAAGTCTGCAGTGGACACAGAAGGAGTGAGCTAGTGGAGAGTCATTTGTAGTGATAAGCATATCATCCATGTATACTGTTAGCCAGCCTTCTTGGATCTCTTCTTCGAATATGGTGTTCATCATGATCTGAAAGGTTGCAAGTGAGTTTGCTAGTCTGAAGAACATGACTATTGGCTTGAATAGGCCCTCATTTGTAATGAAGGCAACTTTCCACCCATCTTCTTCTTTGATGCGAATGTTGTTGTAACCTACCTAATGTTGAATTTGGTGAAGAGCTTTTTACCGTGGACTCGATTGATCAGCTGGGGAATAAGGGGTAGTGGATAGCAGTTACAGATTGTCCACTCATTCAAGCATTGGTAGTCTTGTACTGGTCTCAGCTTCCTGTCCTTTTTGATAAAGAAAAAGGGTGCCACATACTGTAACACACTGCTCAACTGGGCAGCTTGGTCAGCCACTGCTCAACTGGGCAGTCACAATTTGTCACCATGACTGAGCACTTTTTTTCAAATCCCAACTCAAACTTTATTTATACTATCAACACGCGGTCTCACAGAGTGCATGGAGCAAAAGAGAGGGAGAGGGAATAAAATTGGCAACTAAACATGAGCTATACTACACTGCATGAGAGATGGGATCCACCTGCCAGTACCAACCTTGTTGAAAGAACCCAGAGAACCTGGGATCCTGCTGGAGGTCTGGGTTTGCAGACAGATAGGCCTTGGTTTGTGCTGCAAGCTCAGTAACAGTCCCAGTCATTCGGAGGCTGAGTGCACCAGAAAGCGCAATGAGATTGTCCTTGCACTTGTACAAAGCCAGGGGATCTGAAAAAAGTGAGAAAAGGAATGAGAATTGATAATAGTGACACACCAGAAAATGCCCTCGTTGGAACCTCCATGCAGATTCGCACCTCACACACAGTGTCCTCGGTGGCAACTGCATGGTAAGCATGGCAGTCACATGATGTGCCGAGAGTGCCGGTTTCATGCTATGCTCCAAAACCTGGATTTCCAGCATGATGAACCCTTTTGAACCCAAGACAATGGACTCCACAGCATCTCATTATTTTGCCTCCAAAACTCGCAGGTGAGCTCTCCTTAACCATTTCATTTCCCTGCAATCACCACTAGATTTCTAATTACGGTGTGGTGTGTGTATTCAACACTGCCCGGTTGAGCAGTGGATGACTAAGCTGCCCGGTTGAGCAGTGGGTTACAGTATTGAACCAAACCTGTGGGTATACCCATACAAACCCATACCCACGTTCACAGGTAGGGGTATGTACGGGTACAGGTATGGGTATGATAAAAAATACCCACGGGTTACCCGTGTCAATCACTAGACAGACAACAAAAAAAAAAAGAGAGAAGTCCCCTCCACCACCACTGCTGCTCCCTCTGCCCCTCCCTCACCCCCTTCCGCAAGCACGTCCAGGCAGGAAGATGCCCTCACATTTGCACGCACAATGCTGCGTCCCCATTGTTTCCCCCACCCTACATTCGCTGCCGCCACTCCTCCCTCCCTCCTCCTCCTCTGGCAACAGGCAGGAAGATGCCTGCATGCCCACATGCCTGTACGCCTGTACGCCTGCATTCACCGCACCGCTTCCCTGCTGCTGCCTCCCCCCCATTTCTCCCGCTGCCACCATGGACGCACGCGTGTGCTGCCTCAGCGTTTGCAGCAGTGCCTGGCCTCCACATGCCCCCCCACTCCCCTTCCACACTTGTCTTCACGTGTGCCCTTCCACCGTATCTGTCCCACATTGGCATGGGATTGTTGATCCCCCCCCCCTGCATCCACGCCCTCGCCTGCAGTGCCACTCCATTCGCGCACACAGGTGGACTTAGTGTAGCATAATCACTCAATTACTTAATCTAGGTACATGTTTTGTGGTAGTAGAGTAATAAAAATAAAAAGTTTATACTATTTTTGTCACATTTCACACTCATATGACCACCTATAACCATTCCATGACCTGCAAGCACAGACTTTCTCTTCTTCTCTTGTTTGGTTCTGTTTACATTTATGTTGACTTGTGCGTGATGAACTATCTCCAGTACTTTCCATAGTGTTCTCCTACGTTCCAGACAGCCCCACAGATTCATGACTAGCTACTCTGTCTTATAAAAACCCTGTAAGTATAAACAGCAAGCCTCACGCTTGCTTTATTGCAGAAAATAGGCAATTTCATGACTCGTCAGTTTGAGCTGCTCGAAAGCTCATCCGATCCCCCTTGATCTCCCTCCCTTCCTCTCGCTCCCCCTCATTATTCTCCTATAGCCTTCCCAGGCCTTAACTCTTGACCTCAGCTGCCGACTAGGAGCCTCACGAGGCTGTCCCATGAAAGTCCGGCCCTTGAACTTGACTTCATGACCCTGCGTGAAACACTTAGTCATCACCCAAGATCCCCAAAGATCACGAACGTGCGTTGACTCAACGAAGCAATGATTATGGCCGTCTGACCATAACGTTAAAGTGAGCGTCTTCATGACATTCTCAACGTGAACAAGAACCGACCGTCCTCACAACCCAAACCTTGAACGAATGAGTGGCACCGCTCAACGAACGACGAACCCTACCAAACCCTCACATCTCGAACTCACACCCCTCCTGCTTCCTTCGCCATGACAGCGACCTCTCACCCCGCAATGAATGCCTCACCCAGAGCAGACATGGGTGATGCTGCATAGCAACGACAAAACTGGATCTCGCAAATCCAGGGATGGCTCAACAAAGCCCGGGATGCCCCACAACAACGATTCATCGGCATGCTGGATGCTGCCGCTGATTGGACAACCAGCATACAATGAAAGCTGGACGTCCGCTGGAAAATCCGAAGGCCAACGAGCATAAAAGAGCAACAGCACAAAAGGTGCCACCACCCAAGCGACACATGCAGCCAGAGGGTGCGAAATTGCTCCGAAACAAATGCGCCGGTTCACATCATGTCGCTCACACACAAAATACGAGCCCTCCTGACTCACCAATGTGAGGCAATAATATGCCAGATTGGCTGCCCACACCACAGACACGATAAATCCATACCAATGACCCCCCCGCACGTCACACAAACTACCTGCGACATCCGCTTGCTCCCCACGCCGCAATGGACCACGATCATGCACCAACTCACAAAATGTGAGAAATCGGCACCGCCCACCAAAACAAATACCACGATGACCCGACGAAGTGGCATCATGCCGCGTATGGATGACATGCCACCCGAAGTTAGCAACCGCTCGCGGACAACTACCGAACGCATCACAAAAGCAATCGCCACATGGTCGATGGGCAAAGCATCATGAACATGGCCCAACCCGCCAACAACGATCGCGACTGCCGCACGACTGGCATATGTCACCAAGAACAAGGCAATTCACGTCCCAGTGGAATGCCAGATCACCAAACAACAACATCAGATTGTAGTACTACTCGACAGCGGCACAACAGAATGCTTCCTCCAGCCTGAAGCTGCCCAACAAATGGGCATTCCAATGACACCTCTCCGGATCTCAAAACAAGTTAAAAATGTCAATGGTACGACGAATGTTTCAGGAGCAATCAAGGACCAAGCATACCTCACCATCTCCATCAATAGAAAGGAAAGATGCTACAGTTCTACCTGGCTAACATAGGAACCGAAGAAATGATCCTAGGCTACCCATTCCTCGAGGCACTAGACCCCAAGATTGATTGGCTAACTGCATCCATACAGGGGAAGGTCACTGCCATTCTGCCACGAAAAAAGAGGGAGACAGCTCCCGAGTGGATCAAACATATCAAAGGATGAGAAGAAGGCAACGAAATTTGGTGGCGACCCACAGTGGCCAAAACCACAGTTGTCCAACAGCTCACAGAGAAAGCCCAGTCAAAAGACAAGAAGAAGTCCTGGGACGAAATCGTCCCCAGAGAGTACCACCAGTTTGCAAAGGTATTCTCTGAGCAGGCCTCAGAACGATTTCCCAAACGCAGACCATGGGACCACACCATCAACCTCAAACCAGATTCCCTGTCCTCCATAGACTGCAAAGTCTATCCACTATCCCCCAAAGAAAAAGAGGAACAACGCGAGTTCCTTGACTCGAATCTACGCCTCCACCGCATCCGTCAATCCAAATCACCCTATGCCAGTGGGTTCTTCCTCATCTGCAAAAAGGATGGACGGTTTAGGCCTGTCCAAGACTACCGCAACCTCAACAAATGGACAGTCCCAAACAAATACCCACTTCCCCTCATTAGCAACCTCATCCACGGATTGGCCGGTGCAGGAATCTATACGAAGCTGGACATCCGCTGGGGCTACAACAATATTCATATCAAGGAAGGCAATGAATGGAAAGCCACCTTCAAAACCAGCGAAGGACTGTTTGAGCCCACAGTAATGTTCTTCGGCCTGACAAACTTGCCAGCAACCTTCCAGACGATGATGGACGACATTTTTCAAGAAGAACTAGCAGCAGGATGGACCTACCCAGACGAAGATGAAGATGAGGAAGTCAAGACATTCCTACTAGTATACATGGATGACATCCTCGTCTACACAATAGTCAAAAATCCTGACAAACCGACCACATGCGAAAGGAAGGCCCACGAGATGGCCATCTCAAAAGTCCTCGAGAAACTACAATGGCACGACCTCTACCTAAAGCTGGAAAAATGCTCATTCCACAAAGCGGAAGTAGAATACCTAGGCATCATCGTAGGAAACTCAAGGATCAAGATGGACCCAATCAAAGTCGAAGGCATCGCAAACTGGCCCACACCAATGAATGTCAAAGGAGTACGCAGCTTCCTGGGGTTCTGCAACTTTTACAGGCCATTCATCAAAGACTTCTCAAGGATCGCCCAACCGCTGAACGGCCTCACAAAAAAGAACAGGGCGTTCACCTGGAGCAACGCCAAAGAAGAAGCATTCCTCTCCCTCAAGGAATCCTGCACATCCTACCCTGTCCTACGCATGCCCGACTGGACAAAGCCATTTATCCTCGAAACCGACACATCTGGATATGCACTGGGAGCTGTAATCTCCCAGAAATTTGAAGACGGCGTCCATCCAGTTGCCTTTCACTCCCGATCCCTCTCTGATGCAGAAAAGAACTATGATGCCCATGATAAAGAAGTTGCAGGTGTTATCCACGGGTTCAAAAAAGGCCACACATACTTCCTAGGCTGCCAACACCCCATCCAAGTATGGACAGATCATAAAAACCTGACATATTTCAGAGCACCCCAGAAAATCACAGAATGACAGGCCCGGTGGATAGAATTCCTGCAAGACTTTGACTACATGTTGGAACACATTCCCGGATACCAGAATACAGTCGCCGACCTCCTATCTCGGAGATCAGACCTTGAAAAGGGGGTAAAACCTGAAAAACGTATACTCCTCCCTGATCACCTTTTCACACCACGACGTATCGCCAAAATCTTTCTAGAAGATGACCTAGACAAATGGTGACTCATACTCCAGGAAATCCATGACACACCCATGGGAGGACATCCAGGCGTAGCCAGAACCCTAGACCTCCTCAAATGTCATTACGAAGGACCCAGACTCGCCCAGTTTGTAGAAGAATACGTCCAGGGATATGCAAAGTGTCAAGAAGTGAAAACACTGTCCAATCGCAGAAAGGCCCCTCTAGTCCCCTTTGACATACACATTGATCAAGGCCCATTCCAATATGTGTCGATCGACCTCATTACTGACCTACCCCCATCACAAGGGTATGACACGATCCTTACCATCATCGACCAAGGCTGTTCGAAGGCTGCAACATTCCTACCCTGCAAGAAGACAATCGATGGAGAAGAGGTAGCACGGCTATACATGCAACACCTCTTACCATGGTTCGGTCTTCCCAAATGCATCATATCCGATCGTGACCCCCACTTCACATCATGATTCTCACAGGCCATATGCAAGGGGACGGGCGTCCAACAGAACTTGTCAATGGCATTCCACCCACGCACGGACGACCAGACAGTGAGGATGAACACATGGATCGAACAATACCTACGCAGCTGGACAAACGGATGACAGGATAACTGGGCAATGCTACTCCCCATCGCAGAGTTCACCCACAATTCCTGGAAGCACGAAATGCTAGGCAAGTCCCCACACAAATTAATCCTTGGATACAATCCCACAGTCCACATTGATCTCCCCAAGGATGAGAATGTCCCAGCGGCAATTGATAGGCTGACAAGCCTAGAAGAAGCCAGAAGACACACACAAACCATGATGGAGAAACGGCCAATGAACATGAGGCTGATCACCACCTTCACAGAAGGCGAGGAAGTCTGGCTAGAGGGCAAGAACCTAAACCTGGCAATGGGGACTAAGAAGCTCGCTCCCAAACGATATGGCCCCTTCAAAATCCTCAAGAAAATCTCCTCCATCGCCTATTGAATACTCCTCCCAGTGCAGATGAAAATCCACAACGTCTTTTACATCGATCTTCTCACGCACTTCCATCAGACTGACGCATATGGCCCATCATATTCCAGACCACCTCCAGACCTCATCAATGATGAAGAACAATACAAGATTGAAGAAATCATCAACATCAGATGTTGAGGCAGAGGCCGAGGGCACAAAACCAAGTACCTGGTACACTGGAAAGGATACCCCATGTCTGAACGCTCCTGGGTAGCTGACGGCGACTTGAACACCCCAGAACTCCTATCTGAATTCCTCAACAAGAACCCTACTGCTGTGGCTGGACAACTCTATGTATAAATACGACCCCTAAAATGACCGATGTTCTCTCAGCTCCCCAGCTACTTCATGCCAACTGCCTCTCGCATCACAATCAACTCTCAATTCCTCATCTTCACCCTGATCAATATGTCTCACTCCAGAAACTCCACCCCGTACATGCCTCGCACACCCTCCCTGACTCCCCCAGTTGACATTCCCCACCTCGTTCACCCCGACCTGCCTCCACCACCACCGCTCATCACTGTACTCCAAGAAGGAATGATGAGGCCATTCAACTACGGAGCACTCGAGGCCATGGAACACTTAGCCATGGTCATCCGGCTCACCCAGATATATGGAGTACAGCCAGAGACCATCCACGCCCTCATGCGCCCCCACGACAACGAAACCGAAGAATCCCCGATGGAGACACTGACGAATCCATCTCCAGAGCCACTCCCTATTCCCCCTCGCGACAGATCTCTCCCCCCGTATTCTCGTGGACCCTCTCCTCTGCACCTCCTCGATGCCATCAGTGAACTGATGTTTCCTGACGCCACCAGCAACCCAACCGCAGCCACCACAGCAGTCCTTGCACGACCTCCTACTTCTCACCCTGCTAACCGAGACATCCCTAAACTAACACTCCCAGAAGGGGCACCTATCTCTGAAGTGGAAGTCGAGGCCCTCTTAGAGCTAACCGAAGACGGAGAGTCCGGAGAGCTGGTTGAAGTACGTCTAGACAGGTCTTGGTTTCACAATGACGGGGACAACTACTATGAAATACAAGCCCCATATCAAGACACGATGAGAGAGGCCTGGTTTATCTGGGTCGAGAACCACAACACTGGCCAGGCCAGGATAGCGGCCACTCAGGGACAAGGCTGTCCCATAGTCCGCCAAAAGCTTTACACCAAGAAGGACCCATACCCATGCCCCATCCTCACCAAACGCCAATGATTCCACTTTACCGACGACCAGACTTTTACCCCACTCGTTGACCAAGCGCTCCAAGAGGAGCACAACTTCTCCCTCCTGGCCAAGGTCCAGGCCTTTCGCAATGCTCGAAGGCAAACCAAGAAGCACGCTGCAGAGCTCGCCCTGGCCTGCCGCAAGATGCATAGAGCATTGGAGGACAAGTTCCTCAGCATTGAGAAGCTGTCCGCCGCCAATGCCCACAGGCAGATCGAACCCCACGTCTCTTATGACACTACCCCTGAACATGCCCACATCTCCCCCGAAGCCTTCGCCAAGGCCAGCAATGACTTCAACAATCCATGGTTTGAAGGACCAACCCCCGGTCCCTACGAATGTGAATGGTGCGACCACCACGGCCACAGCAAGTTGCAATGTAATCACCTTCAACACTGCCAAATGTGCAGAGGACCCGGTCATGACGAGTGGCACTGCCATAAACCCCACTCTTTCTGTGTCACCAACAAAGTCTGCCATGTTGCGGTTGACCATCCCCGGCAACACATCGGACATTGCCACTCTACCATATGCCCCTACCGCCCTTGAGACCTAAAAAGGGGGTGATGTCACGTTTCACACTCATGTGACCACCCATAACCATTCTGTGACCCGCAAGCATGGACTTTCTCTTCTTCTCTTGTTTGGTTCTGTTTACATTTACGTTGATTTGCACATGATGAACTATCTCTGGTACTTTCCATAGTGTTCTCCTACGTTCCAGACAGCCCCACAGATTCATGACTAGCTACTCTGTCTTATAAAAACCCTGTAAGTACGAACAGCGAGCCTCACGCTTGCTTTATTGCAGAAAACAGGTAATTTTGTGACTCATCAGTTTGAGCTGCTCGAAAGCTTGTCTGATCCCCCTTGATCTCTCTCGCTTCCTCTTGCTCCCCCTCATTATTCTCCCATAGCCTTTCCAGGCCTCGACTCTTGACCTCAGCTGCTGACTAGGAGCCTCATGAGGCCGTCCCATGAAAGTCCAGCCCTCGAACTTGACTTCACGACCCCATGTGAAACACTTAGTTGTTGCCTGAGATCCCCAAAGATCACGAACACGTGTCAACTCAATGAAGCAACAATTATGGCCGTCTGACCGTAACAATTTTGCTGAGTGTGAAAGCCTGAGTGTGAAAACTGACAACTGACTGACAGCTGTCATCGAGGATCCAGGCTGTAGGGTACCTGCCCTTTTCAGCGTGAGAAGTGTATGTAATTGTGTGCTGAAATCAGTCAACTCCTAGTAAATATCACAGGTGACCCACGGGTGTCGATGTTACGATCTGCTGGCACAGACCCCACTTTTTCTTCTCACATGACTCTTTGACCCTGTGACAGACTAGACTCATAATCCGGACTCTTGACTCATACTCGTTGACCTAGCCTCATTTGAACCTCATTTCATGGCCATTGTTTCATACGATTGATGCACTTAGCACCTTGTTTCATATCTATCGTTTCATACAGTTGACACGCTTCGTACCTCGTTTCATGGCCATTGTTTCATATGATTGATGCATTTAGCACCTCGTTTCAGATTACTTTTCCAGTACTATATAAGACCCTCAGATAGCATACTAAAGGCCTTAAGCCTGACTTAGTTGAACCTGTATCAACAAAGCAGTAGTCTTCAGGGATAATACCCAGTTGAGCCCTCTTCTCTCTATACCTAAGTCCGTGTGGTGACTTAGCCTGAACCGAGCCCTTCAGACTACTTGAAGACTTAGACCTTTGCAAAGGTATGACAAACAACTGACAGTGACACCAACCCCCAGCTGTGTGGGATACTAGACGGAGTACCCGCTAGTAGTCGACTTAGACTGTGGACACACTGCATTTACTTGCATCGTCAGATAGAGCAGCACACAGACATGTGTCAGGCTCTCGAACAAGTCTTGGACCGCTATCCAAGCACGAACCTGCTGAGTAGGGAGACCAGCCCCCGAATGTAGAGCATGCTTAAGCATCCGAACCCCGAACCGCCAATGTCTGGCCTTTACACACCGCAGGGCGTAACATAAGTCAGGCTTTCCATCTGACACGCTGGCAGCTCTACCGCTATCCTTACTGCCGAATCTCAACACTTACACACCCGCACCTAAAAGGAAAACAGACGACCTACCCCGCAGTGTACAAGGAGAGTGCTTCTGGATCAAAGATGTCGCTCAACTTGGATACTGGGTCAAACACGAAAAGAAGTGGTACCCTGTCGAACTATACGACTTTACATACACCGACGAACAACAAAGGACCCACACTGGACACGCATGGTTCATCCTTACAGAAAATGAAGACAACAGTACTTGGCACACAAGAGGAGCTAACATGGTCAACCTCACCAACAAACTAGGACTAGGATGGTGGGATGTAGCGGATCCCAACTATCAGACAGGGCAACATATCATTACCACCCCAGAACCGGCACAAATATCGGCAGCCCCTTCAGCGGGACCGGTGCCCATGGACACGATTGCGGCGACAGTAGTCGCACCAGCAGCACAAGCCCCAAGCAACGGGCAAAGCAAGGGAGGACTCATTGGCCTCCCACCCCCGATCTTTGACGGCAACAGAGCCAAATCCGACCTATTCCTGGACAAATTCCTGGGATACGAACTAATCAATGGAGAAAGTAGAACCTTTCAGGTTCCATACCTAAAGACGGCCCTGTGCCTGTCCTACATCGTCGGACCAAACGTAGATGCATGGGCTAATTCCAAGAGGCGCTGGCTCAGGGACCAAGTCAAGGTCCATGGAATTCCCCAAAACAGCGACATGCTATGGGATTCATTTGAACACGACTTTAGGGCAGCATACGTTGATTCGGATGCCAAGTTAAATGCCCTCCAGAAATTCCAAGAGCTGAAAATGATCGGAGGAGACATCGACTCATACATCGCCACTTTTGACCAACTCTGAGAAGAGTCCGGCTACAGAGAAGATGACCTCGGAGTGATCGTTAAATTTAGGGAAGGACTCCCACCCAAACTCCTCCAGGAAATCATCACACACAACGTACCAGTGCCAACCACCATGAACGCGTGGAAGAAGAAGGCGAGAGAACGACAAACGGTGTACAAAGAACTCAGAAACGTCACCGCAAAGAAACCATTCCCTGCGCAACAGCCAGCCCAATATCTTGGGCTACGGAATTACCAACCAACACAATGCCCAACATACGGGCCGAAACCCAGTCAGGGGAGAACCCCTCAGACAAACAGCCAAGTCATCCCCATGGATGTGGACGCAGGAAACATGGGCAGAAAGTTCTCGCCAGGCCAATGGAGCTAGGAAAGGCAGGACCTCTTCCAGAAGGGTGCATGCTTCAATTGCAAAGCCCAGGGGCACATCAGTCGCGATTGCCCCCAGAAACCAAAGAAACCGTACCAAGGGCAGCCGAGTCGCGCCCGCGTCGCAGAGGTCGCCAAGCCAAAAGCGACCATCAGTAACGATGAAGCCCTGAAACAGATTGGAGGACTCGAGGGCATCCTCAAAATGTTACCAAACGAACCAGAAGCGGTAAAAATTCGCGTGATCAGTGAGCTGCAGGATTTTTACCAGGCCCAAAACTAGCTGCCATAGTTAGGGCTCTAAAGATACAGACAATGTACATAAACAAGCACAACTCAATCAAGTTGCTGTTTTCATTACACACATATTGAGGAAAGGCAGAGGAAACAGCACTCGTTGACAGTGGCACAACAGAAAACTTCGTGGATTACAAAACCGTGGCAAGATTACGCCTCAGAACCAAGAAGTTGGAACAAGTACGTCCCATCATTAATATAGATGGGACATCGAACCAGGCAGGGGATATCACGCATTACTGTGACCTCCTGGTGACCAGAGGACAGCAAACCGGACGAGAAAGGTTTTTCGTCACTAACCTAGGGAAGGACCGATTCATCTTTGGATACCCCTGGTTACAAACATTCAACCCCAAAATCGACTGGACAACAGGGATTGTAAAAGGTCCAGAGACACAAATGGAAACCTTACTTAGAGGTAATCTAACTAGAAGGGAACATTTGACCGAAGCAACGAGAATTGCGGCTGACCAGCTCGAAGAAGGTGACGAACTATACGTCGCCATCAGAATGATCAAATCAGAGCCAATCGAAGTCAACAAAGCGACCATCGCCCAGCAAATGGCAGAAAAAGCTTACGACGCCGGGAAGGTCAACATGGAACAAACAGTCCCCGCGGTTTTCAAGCGACATTGGAAAATATTTTTGGAACAGGAAGCCCGCCAACTACCACCACGCCGCAAATGGGATCACAAAATTGAGCTAAAACTGGACGCGCCCGACGTAATCAATAGCAAGGTCTACCCACTATCAAAAGATGAACAAAAGGTACTCGACGAATACATTACGGACAATTTGGACAAAGGATACATCACAGCATCGGCATCTCCCTACGTCTCCCCAACCTTCACGGTCAAAAAGAAGGACAGAACACTCCGCATCATACACAACTACCGAAAGTTAAACGAATACACCGTCATAGACGTCACACCACTCCCCCGCATACAATCGATCCTGGAAGAACTGAGAGGCAAGACACTGTTCAGTAAGTTCGACATCAGAGCCAGATATAACAACATCTGGATCGCAGAAGGAGATGAGTATAAAACCAGATTCAAAACTAACAAAGGATTGTTCGAATGGGTAGTAATGCCCTTTGGACTATGCAACGCACCTGGCACATTCACCTGCATGGGAAATGACATATTATGGCCTCTCTACGCAAAATACCCTGGGAAATTCCGCCATTACATGGACGACTGCATCGTCATGACTGGAATCAGAGAACGGGAACTCCACATCAAAATCTGTCACGATTTCTTCAAACTACTGGCACAACACAACCTATTCCTAAAACTGGCAAAATGCGAGTTCTTCCAAATGGCCATCGACTACCTAGGAATCAGGGTAGAAGGCGGAGAACTAATGATTGATCCCGCAAAGATTGCCGGCATTAAAGAATGGCCGACCACCCTCAAAACTGTCAAAGAAGTAAGAAGCACCCTCAGACTCCTTGGATATCACAGACCATGGATCCCCAACTTTGCTCGAATCGCCAAACCACTCACAGACCTGTTGCAAAAACATAAAGAATTCACATGGGATGCTGCATGTGAAACGGCAGTAAGGAAGCTAATCGGACTAGTCACATCCGAACCAGTCCTAATTCCACCAGACCCAGACCAGCAGTTCATCCTATACGTAGACGTGTCCCAGTTCATGACCGGAGCCATCTTGTACCAGGCTGATAAGGAACAGACAAACAAACGAGGAGACCCCCTGCTAAGATCTATAGGATTCCACTCCCAGACATTCATGAAGATGGAACAGAACTACCCCATTTATGACCAAGAGCTACTTGCGGTCATACGAGGACTACAAACCTGGCGACATTTACTGAGGAATATGACAACACCAGTATTAGTCATCACCGACCACGCCAACTTGCAATACTACAGAGAACCACACAAACTAGGCCCGCGAGTCAATGGGTACATTACTGAACTCGCAGACTTCAACATCCAGTTGGTATACAAACCCAGAGCCACCAACCGCGCCGACGCCCTATCAAGACGACCTGACCTCACACTAGACACAGACGACTACCCACTCCTCATAGCACTACCCAACCACCTGTTCGTACCCCCAGACGCCCCAACATGACGCTACACCACAACCAGACAGAAAGACACTGCTGAAGACAGCGACTCTGGCTACAAGTCGAATGAGATGGAATTGGTGGACCATGGCATCCCCTTCCTCAAAGCAAGAGCCGTGACACTACTTGATGGGTCAGAACTATCCGCCAAGCATCTAGATAACAAAATCATGCACAACCAGGAAACACAGCGAGCCACCATCCAGCGATGGTGGCCCAGCCACTCACTCACGAAGAATGGACGACTATGGACCAAGAACGGCGCACTCGTTGTTGTGGGAAACAACGATGTTAAGACGGGGGTAATTTCCCTTTTTCATGATACGTCAACAGCAGGGCACCCCGGAATCACCAAAACTCTGCTCATGATAGCCAAATACTACTGGTGGCCGAGCATGAAAGAATTCATCACAAACTACATCAAAGGGTGTGCAATGTGTCAAATGACAAAGGTAAACACCCATCCAACCAAACCTGCCCTCTTCCCAATCACCGCCGAACCAAATGCCCTACCATTTCAAACAATCACAGTCGACTTCATCATTAAATTACCAACCTCAGACGGATATGACTCAATACTGACGATTACAGACCACGACTGCTCTAAAGCAGCCATATTCTTACCCTGCAATGAGTCCATCGATGCCCCTGGAGTAGCAGAACTGTACGCAAAACAGGTGTTCCCACACTACGGCATCCCCTGCAAGATCATCTCCAGCAGAGACCCAAGGTTCGCCACCAATTTCACCACAGAACTGTGCAAAACGCTCGGGATCAAGCAAAACATCTCCTCAGCATACCACCCACAGACAGATGGACAAAGCGAACGTACCAATCAAAGCCTAGAACAATACCTATGAGCATTCTGCAGAAACAACCAAGACCAATGGGCTAGATGGCTACCAATCGCACAATACACGAAGAACTCTTGGCCACACGCAACTACGAAAAAGACCCCCTACGACATGATATTAGGATACACCCCAATCGCACACCAGCCACTTAGAGAGACAGACATACCGACGCTCGACAAATGAATTGACAATGTCAGACTAGCCCGCAAACAGGCCCAAGAGGCCATGAGCAAAGTGCAAGAAGGGCTGGTCAAAGCAACCAAGTTCAAAGGATATGAAGGAGGAGGAAAGGTCTGGCTAGAAGGAACGAACATCAAAAGACCTTATGACTCCCCCAAACTCTCCTCAAGGTGATACGGACCCTTCGAGGTAGTCACCAAGATATCCCCGGTGGCGTACAAACTCTGCCTCCCTGAAACATGGCAGATCCACAACGTGTTTTACACGTCACTTCTCATGCCTTTCACAGAGACCAAAGAACACGGGTGCAATTTTATCGAACCACCACCAGATGAAATAGAAGGCGAAGAAGAATGGGAAGTAGAACAGATCCTTGGAAAGTGGCACCATAGCCGAGGGAGAAATTTGCAGTATCTCGTAAGATGGAAAGGATACGCTCCCACGCATGATCAATGGGTCAACAGATCCGACGTGAGCGCATCAGAGCTCATTGATGCATACAAAACGCGACAAAAAGAGCGCCCACCTTGCAGGAGTATAAGAACCCCAAGAAAGGTCAAGTAGTAACCATCCACTCCACTACTCTCCTCAACCCCCATCAACCACCTCCAAAGAAACATTATCGACCTATGCCCCAAGAAGAAAATGCCACCCAAACAACCGCCACCAGCTTACCCCCGCCTAGCCCCACCACGCCAACCGACCTCCTTCCCGCCGCCACCATCGTCTTTCAGACCCAACATGGCGGACAGTTGGTGCTCGTTCCTGTCGGAGGGACGACCACTCCCGCCATGACTCAGGTTTCAGTTGCTGCGACAAGTGGAGCACCCCCGACCCCCTTGCCAGAGCCGCTCCCTGTGCCCCCGTGACAGGGACCTTCAAGTCCTCCTCTACATCCTGGGGCTGACCATCTTAATCGTCACCCTCTCGCTTGGTGTGCAACTGGCCATAGAGATGAGCCGACGCGACTGCAGGGACTCTGGGAGGACAGCCGGAAACTTGGTGAGTACCATGCCACTCATGGGGAGTTTCCAACAGACTTCTGGAGAGCCAGATACAGCAAAGCAGCATTTGTCGCCGGAAAACTCGCAGCATTACCGATTCCGCCAACCAGCATCCTAGATTTCATGACATCCTACAAAGTGGCCAGGAAGTATGACAACCTCCTTGAACAGTACGTCTATTTAGCTCACACAGCACTAGACAAGGCCACACCTGCTCCCCGGCCTCAGGGGGATACCGTCCCGAACTCACCCGTTCCAGTAGAACAGGCAGGAAATGTCTTGATTGATAATGAGGACGAAGATCAGACATCGACAGCCGCCCCTGAAGATAAAGGGAAGGGGCGAGATACCCAAGTAGCGGCGCGCGAGGAGGCCAAAGGGGTGGACATGGAGTTAGGCAACTCCGAAAAAGAAAACAACCCAGACCACCCAGGTGCCAGGTGGATGCAATACGAGGTGGCGAACCCGGAGCATTACATCATGTGGATCCCAATGCCAGGAGAGCCAGGAGACACCAGGGCGGCGTACATTCGGTATGCCTTCGATGGCAAAGACACCATGTTGGAAGGGACCTTCAGCAAGGGACACCCAATCTACCGACAGCTGTTACGGGCACAGCGCGCTGACACCTGCCCCAACCTCACGGACAACAAGGACATCCAGGATGACCACCTCTCAGTCTTCAACCCAGAGTCCACGATGGCTGAAATCGTCGACCGATACATCCACCACATGGCCGACCCTGGCCTCATAGCCGAAGTTGTCCGCTACCGCACACAGAAAAACCGCCAGGATACATTAGCTGCCCACATAAAAGACCTCACCGAACAACAACAACGTAACGACAACGCGTTGATGAACACCACCCGGTCCCTCATTCATGCCAAAGCCGCCACTCATCTGATCGAACAGATGTTTGCAGAACCCCCCTTGCACGAAGAACCATACAAGGCTTACCCCTTCTCTCTCCATGTGGGCCAAGGACCTGCCAACTGCCTACGATGCCACCCAGCCCAGACACCCCCTGACAAATGCTATTCCCCATATAGACATCCACGCCTCGAAAAACTCATATTCTGCTATGAGTGCTTCCAGATGTCCCCGAACCATTCCCCCATCGAATGCCCCGACTATGGGCACTGCTACTTCTGCGCCAGCACGCAGCACGAATCCCTTACTTGCATCACCCCGCATGTCCGTTGTGAAGAGAAGCAATGCAATGTGCCAGTATGGCACCAATATCATGGCCTTCAATGTGCCGCTCCCACTGCTGCTCGCCTCGCCACCCTGGCCCGTGAATGGCCTTCCGAGTTTCTCAAACGATGGGATGAGGACGTATCCCCACTCACATGCTCATCATTACAGGATTACAACAGCGACCCCGATGAACTCATGTGGGAATGAGTTGCCCTAGGGAGGGCGTGATGTTACGATCTGCTGGCACAGACCCCACTTTTTCTTCTCACATGACTCTTTGACCCCATGACAGACTAGACTCATAATCCGGACTCTTGACTCATACTCGTTGACCTAGCCTCATTTGAACCTCATTTCATGGCCATTGTTTCATACGATTGATGCACTTAGCACCTTGTTTCATATCTATCGTTTCATACAGTTGACACGCTTCGTACCTCATTTCATGGCCATTGTTTCATACGATTGATGCATTTAGCACCTCGTTTCAGATTACTTTCCCAGTACTATATAAGACCCTCGGATAGCATACTAAAGGCCTTAAGCCTGACTTAGTTGAACCTGTATCAACAAAGCAGTAGTCTTCAGGGATAATACCCAGTTGAACCCTCTTCTCTCTATACCTAAGTCCATGTGGTGACTTAGCCTGAACCGAGCCCTTCAGACTACTTGAAAACTTAGACCTTTGCGAAGGTACGAGGAACGACTGACAGTGACACCGACCCCCAGCTGTGTGGGATACTAGACGGAGTACCTGCTAGTAGTCGACTTAGACTGTGGACACACCGCATTTACTTGCATCGTCAGATAGAGCAGCACACGGACGTGTGTCAGGCTCTCGAACAAGTCTTGGACCGCTATCCAAGCACGAACCTGCTGAGTAGGGAGACCAGCCCCCAAACGTAGAGCGTGCTTAAGCATCCGAACCCCGAACCCCCAACATCTGGCCTTTATGCACCACAGGGCGTAACAGTCGAGACCTTGACCGTTACCTGTACCTGTGCTCACCCGTACCTGCAACTGTGGGTACAGGTTTTGCGCTCACCCATACCCATGACCACAGGTGTGGGTCAAAACCCATACCCACAACTACAGGTATGGGTTAACCTTTCCCCCAACTAAGGGTAAATCTGTGGGTTGATGTAGAATAGTTTGGAATGCAACTTGGGGGTGATGGAGAACAGTCGCAGGGATGCAGGATGAACTCAAATTCATGAGCAAAACCTAAATACATTGATACTAGACTTGGATGGTATAATGTTTGGTTCTGAGATAAGGACCATAAGGTGGAGTACTCACCCTACCCTGTGTCGGACTCCTTGTTGTTCGGGAATTCAGGAAGCTTGGTGTAAGCACGAAGCATCATGTCAATGCGCTGTGAGTTTGTTTGGCAGAGTCTAGTCCCAGGAGTAGTAGATTGAGGATTGTTGAAGTTGAGTTGGATTGGTCAAGACACAGACCAGTGGTCCACATTACTGCCCAAGATGCAATTGTTGTCCAGGCAATTCAAGAACACTGTTATGGACTTACCTCGATCTACAGGGCAAGCCACACCTCCTGGTCCCGGAACTCATCCCCCCTCCTTTCGATCCACACCCATTCCCATCCCCAAACACGCCTGTATGCACTGGGCCTTCTGCAAGAAGTCTGGATGCAAGTGGCATGCCTAGACTCACTATTGTCCTGATGTGTGGTACCTTTATTCTGACGTTCTGTGGGACTTATTGTGGTCTGATACTGATATGCTTACTGATCCAATGACTGGATGCTTACTGACCGAATGACTGACTGTTCCCATGCTATTGTTCCAAAGTCTAAAAAATGCACTCTATGATATCATAGCTTACTGATAGCTTACTGATACTTAGGAAAGAGCTGACAGGCCTGAGAAGATTGCTTATTGATCGTACTTGCTACTTACAAATTCCTAAGTAGCAGACTTGTATTTAAACCCTTCAGCAGTTGTAAAGTCGAGCCAAGCTCAACTTAATCATACATTGGTCTTGCTGACTATCATCTCACCCATTGGAGTGACCCTTCTTATTGTCTAACCAACTCTCGCTCCCCTTGGATAACTTCCAAGGAACCCCGAAGCTTAGTGATTGAGCTATATCAATCAGCACTCCAAGACAGGTGAGATGCTACTGCAAATTCTATCAAGAGTCGAGCGTCAGCGATTCTTGACATAAGTCGAGCTTTAAATAGCCAGTCAAGATGAAGGCTCTGCGAGAAAAACTCCAGGGGAAACAGAAGGAGGAGCTTCGAGACTCAATAGTCGTAAGCTTCCCAGAGGACCCCGAAGAAGCAGCAGACTTCCAGAACAGGGGAGCAGACAACCTACCCCTAGAACTCAGAGGAATTGCCCTTTGGTCGATAAGACAGGACTTCGCCCAATCATCCTACACCATCCTAGGAATAGGAGGAGTTTGGGTGCCAGTGGAATACATCAACAACCAGTGGTATTACACTTACTGGAGTCCGGAGGAAAGAACATTTTGGACAACCAAAAGGGATCTCATTGAGAACCCGAATAAACAAGGTTTGGGGACATTGGCTGAACCCTACCAGACCGAAGAAGCCAGAAAAAGGGATACTTCTTCAGAAGAAGACACGAATACTGACAAATGGTCAGAGTCTTCACGAGAAAGAACTCCAATACTGCAAAGACACGGAGTGGACAGAAGTGAATACAGTCTTCACGTCGAAACACAGCTGTTGCCAGAAGTAGAGACCATCACTAGGCAACTAAAAACAATCGATATCAGCCCACAACGAAGGTTGAACGAAGCCATTGATCAGCTCATAATGGCCACAATGACTTCCACTGAAGAAAGAACTGCAGACGTCACCTTCCAAAGCCTACAAGAAGGGTCCTCTATCCAAACCACCTTTACCCCTATCCCAGTACCAGACCCAGCACATGGGAGTGGAGGTGGCGGAGGAGGAGGAGGAATCCTCCAGGAGGAGGAAATTTCCAGGAGGAGGAGGAGGTCCCCCAGGAGGAGGAGGTGGCCCCCCAGCCCTCCAACCAATGGCCGCTGCGATGCAACAAGCAGCCCAAGGAGGAGGAGGACTGGATGGACACCCACCAGACATCTTCGATGGGAACAGGAAAAACACAGAGTCATTCATGTATAACTTCACAGTCTGGGCCTGGATCAATTCGCACAAGAGAGTAATGGCCCGACCCCTGAGCCGAGTAGCCTTGGCCATTACCTACATCAGAGGGGATAGGGTTCGAGAATGGACCAAAGCCCAGATCCGTGCTGCCAACGATAGAGTAACTGGAGGAATGAATGCGGATAATGACCAACACTGGATAAGGTTCAAGAACGACTTCATCAGCACCTGGAAGGACAACAGCCTACTCGAAGATGCTCAATTTAAACTGTCAGCATTGAGCATGAAGAAGGACATGCCCCTACACGAATACATTTCCACCTTCAATGCCCTCATCACCGAACTAGGGTGGGACAGAAACCATCAGGGGACAGTTTGAGCGTTCAGAATGGGGCTGAAATCCTGGTTAGCCACTGCGATTTTAAGAAAGGATAACTGTCCAGCAGACGACGACCTCGAAGGGTGGCAAGAGGCTGCTAGGAAAGAGGTTGTCAAAGCCAAAAGGATCAAGCAAGAAGCTGGAGGATTCGGAAGGGGCAGACTCACTGTTTGAGAGAACATGTTCCAACAATTCTTCAAGGACCACCCCGTCCCAAAGAAAGCTCCCAGAGACCCAGATGCCATGGATGTAGATGTCATCGACACTAAACCCAAGGGCCGACCCCCAGGAAGGTTCCAACAGCTCACGTCTGAAGAGCGAAAGAAACTCATGAGCGAAGGATGATGCTTCAGATGCAAGAAACAAGGGCACATGTCCAGGAATTGCCCAGACAGAAAGACGACACCTGGGAAGAAGCCCTCAGCCAAAGTCATGGAGGCTGAAGAAGAGGAGTCTACTGTGGAAGATGACAAGGATGAAGTAATGTCCCAAGCATCCACAAAGGTCGGATCAATCAAAGGGAAAGGAGGGCTAATGGCGCACATCAATGCCTTAACCATCGAAGAAAAAGAGGAGCTGTTCGACAAACTGATTAGCGAGGGTTTTTGAGAAGTTCCAAGCCGACGGCCTGGCTTAGGAATACTAGCATGAGCAGAGAAGAACAAGAAATGTACATTAAACGACTCACTTCCATGAATGTACCATTTTCCTTTCAAACTGCTCATGCGAAGGCCGAAGAAACAGCTCTGTTGGACAGTGGAGCTACGGAAAATTTCATCGACGAAACTACCTGGAAAAGGATGAGGGTTGGAAGGCGGCCTCTAGTCAAACCAATCAAAGTCTATAACGTCGATGGAACAGAAAACAAACAAGGAGAAATGACTCACTACTGTCGCCTAAGAGTCTCCTACAATGACCAAGAAGACCTCCAAGAGTTTTACATCACAAACTTAGGGAAGGACCGTCTAATATTGGGATACCCATTCCTCCAAACCTTTAACCCAAGAGTAGACTGGAGGAAGGGGAAGCTGCTTGAAGGCACAGTCAAAATCAAAGCAGCATGTACAAACACCTAGACTGCATGGTCACCAGGTGGCAAATCAAGGCCATTAAGAGTCTGGGCAAGCCTAAGGAGGGCGAAGCCATCTACGTCAGAAGGATGACCATATCCCAGGAAATGGCCAAACAATACCATCAGAAGGGCACCATACAATTACACGAGGTGCCAAAGGAATACCAAAGGTACAAGGAAGTTTTCTCAGAAGAAGCAGCCAGAAGATATCCTCCAAACCGAAACCCAAATGCCACAGTGGAGTTATTACCAGGAGCACCAGAACAGTTGGACTGCAAAGTCTACCCCTTAACCAAACCGGAAACAGAAACACTGAAGAAGTTCCTTGCAGAAGAGCTGAAAAAGGGTTTATCGAGGAATCAGCCTCGCCCTACACCTCCCCTGTATTCTTCATAAACAAGAAGAATAGCACCGATAAACGACCATCATCGATTATCGAAAACTCAATCAATGGACAAAAAGGGATAATGGCCCCTTACCTCGAATTGACCGCCTTTTGCAACAAATGGAAGGGAAGGAAATTTTCTCAAAGTTCGACATCAGATGGGGGTACAATAATATTCCTATCGAAGAAGGAGACCGACAGAAAGCAGCCTTCAAAACACCATTAGGGACGTATCAACCTAAAGTGCTGTACTTGGAATGAAAAATGCCCCAGCTCAATGGACGTGGTTGATGTGGCGCGACTTCAGGCCATGGAGGGACAAGTGGTTCGATCACATGGACACTTCAGCTGGCAGTTATATGGACGACTTCTTCATAGCCAGCAAGAAGACGCCTAAAGGAAAGGAAGGACATAAGCAATGCACGCATGAACTACTTGGACTGATGGCCAAACATCAATATCACTTGTGACCAGCGAAGTGTCAATGGGAACAAACACAAATGGAATTCCTAGGAATCCTAGTCGAAGCAGGGAAGATGAGGGTGGATCCAGCCAAACGAGATGGGATCAGCAAGTGGCCTCGAGTTCTCCAGAGCAAGGTGGATGTCCAGCGAACCATGGGAGTCCTACAGTACCAAAGAAGGTTCATACCAAATTTTGCTCATACGGCCAGGCCCATCTTTGCCACCATCAAGAAAGGACAACAGTTCGAGTGGACCAAGGAAGCGGAGATTGCCTTGGACAGTCTTATCAAGAAGATCGAAGCCGATCCACAAATAAGTCATCCCAACCCTGATAAACCCTTCGAAGTGGAAATAGATGCCTCAGACTATGCGACAGGGGCAGTGCTCATTCAAAGAGACGAAGCAGGGAAGCGAATGGAGGTGGGATACCATTCAGAGGCCCTCAATCAAGCAGAAAGGAATTATGACGTCTATGATTGAGAATTCCTGGCCCTCATCAGAGCGTTCAAATTCTGGAGATATCTTCTGGAAGGCTCCCCGCATCGAGTCAAGGTTTACACCGATCATGCCAACCTAACCAAACACAGGGAGGCGCAAAAACTCTCCGGCAAGGTGGCCAGATACATAACCTTTTTGGCAAGGTTTGATTTCGACATCTGTCACCTACCTGGGAAGAGGAATGCCATTGCAGATGCCTTGTCAAGAAGATCAGATCACATGCCGTCAGAAGGGGAGGAGATCAAGGCGATACCCCTTCCGGACCACTTGTTTATCAAACTCATCAGACCAATGGCGGTCGAGGAGGAAGTCCGAAAACAACAGAAACGAGAGGAGAACACTGTAATCCTTGGGGAATGGGAGACGAAGTACGGTATCCAAAGGAGAAGGGGGTACTATTGGCACCAGCAAGCCATAGTAGTACCAAGGCCGGAACAGATCCAGAAAAGCTTGCTGGAGATCTACCACGATGGACCTACAGCTGGACACCCTGGGCGAGCTAAAACTCATCAAGATCTCCGGCGATATTACTGGTGGCCAGGAATGGGCAAATTCATCGAAGAATACATAAAGGGATGTGCAACGTGCCAGTCAAATAAAGTTATACACCACAGGAACACCCCTGGATTATACCCAATCAATCCAGAACCTAATGTGCACCCCTTCCAGACAGTAGCTATGGACTTCATAGTCAAACTCCCCACTTCAAATGGGTACGACGCAATCCTGACCATCACCGATCACGATTGCACAAAGGGTGTCATCTTGATACCATGTCGAGAGACAATGAATGCAGAAGAGCTGGCAAAGGAATACAAAAATGAGTATTTCCCTTTGTAGGAATACCCAGCAAAATCATCTCAGACCGGGACACAAGATTCACTAGTAACTTCGCAAAGGAAGTTTGTTCCCAACTGGAGATAGAGCAGAACATCAGCAGCACCTACCATCCCCAAACAGATGGGCAATCAGAAAGAACAAATCAGAATGTCGAAGACATCCTACAATCTTTTGCAATTACCAACAAACAAACTGGGCAGACTACCTCCCAGTCATGCAGTACATGCTGAATGCACGAGTATCGGCCACAACAGGAAGGACCCCTTATGATCTATGGATGGGGTATGTGCCGAGGGCGCATCAGCCGGAGCGCCCAAGTGAAATGCCCAGAATAGAATGGTACAACACGAGGATAAAGGAAGCAAGGCGAGAGGCGCAAGAAGCAATGAAGAGGGCGCAATCATTGTGGAAGAAAAACACAAAGTTCAAAGAATATCAGAAGGACGAGAAGGTATGGCTCGAAGCAAAGAACATCCACATGACTCATCCGACTACCAAACTGAGACCCAAACAATATGGCCCCTTCGAAGTCACAGAAGTCATAAGCCCTGTGGCTTATCGATTGAACCTTCCAGAACAATGGAAGATTCATAACGTGTTTCATGCAAGTCTACTAACACCATACAAGGAGACGGAGGAACATGGGCCTAACTATGAAGGGCAACTACCAGACTTGGTCGAAGGACAAGAAGAATGGGAGGTCGAAAAGGTGTTAGACTCTCGAAGATATGGGAGGGGAAGAAACTGCAATATCTCTTAAAGTGGAAAGGGTATCCGAAGCAGAGAATACCTGGCAAGACAAAAAAGATATCTTCGCACAACAACTGATTGAAGAATATCACAAAGAACATCCCACGGCTATAAGAACTGCAAGGGTACAAAAGGAAGGGACAATGGACAGCGAAGAAGCCCATCATTCCATCACAGTCCTCACCCAAGCCTTCTCCCAACTCGCACTAGCCCACATGTCTACGGCCCCTTCGCCCACTCCCTCACACATCTCAGTAGTATCCACTCGTCCCAACACACCCGAAATCCTCCGAGTTCCCCCTCGGAGGGAAGATGCGTCTACAAGCAGGGAAGGAAGCATCCCTAGTGTCGAAGAGCTCCAGGTACCACCAGGGCTTGGAGTCACCCAAGTACACAAAGGATCATTGGCACATTGGGAAGGTAGCAGTGCCGGAGGTGAAGCTTTGGGGTTCCAAGAACCTGTCCAGCCTGCCTCCGAATCCCCTGATGAAGGGGCAAGAGGAGCTGGCGCAACCCTCACAGAGGGGCAGACTGGTCTCCCACCTCGGACACCTGCCAGTACCAGCCGATCCCTGGAGGAAGAAATCACCCCTACCCCAGCTTCACCACACACCACCACCAGCCAACAAGCCACACCTGAACTGGTGGGTCACGAGGGAGACCAAGAAGAAGACGACCACCCAGGAGAGGGGTGGATTAGGTGGAACCCAAGTCGCAGTTTCACCAAAACAGAAGTCCTACAGGAAGACACATACAAATGGAAGGGAGCTAAGTATCAAAAGTTCCTTATCCAGAGCGGAGACCCTAAGGTGTTTAGCACCATGGGGAAAGGGAAACCAGAGTACGGAGAAAGCCTCCACCCTGCCCCCAGTTGGAGGATCTTCCCTTGGGAATGCAAGGAAGAAGACCTCGAGAAGTTCCTACCGGAATACTACTTCCGGGACCGATCATTGATCAGAGGGGCAGAATTGGTCAATGATAATGGAATCTTCGCAGAAATGTATCGCCTCCAATCTTCAGCAGTTGAGAAGAAGTATCTCGACCTAGAGCAAGAACGGCTCAGCAAGGAAGCACAAACACTCACTAACAAGTGGGTCAAACTCGACCGAAAGAGGTGGAACGTCGAGTCGGAAATCCGAGAAGCTAAAAAGTATCTCACTGAAGCCCAAGCCCTGGAGAGGATCAGAGAGGCCTATGACAACAGAAACCCAAAAGCGTTGATCTCCCCAGGAGAAGGAGGGGATTGGTTGATGAGTATGGGGATGGGGCAGAGGTACCATTTACCCCACACGCCAAAGGTCCTCGAGAACTGCCACTATCATGGCTTGGGGGCAGGCCATACAGAGGATCAATGCCACGACCCTCATAACAAGTGTCGACCTGGAGGACTCTGTGCAATTTTACCCCAACATATTGGCAAGGTACCTCGATGCCCTTATGCCTACCTTCAAAACAAAAGAGAGGAGGCAAAGAAGCAGGAAAGCCGAGACCGCATTCAAAAAACCTTGCAGCCCTTTTCTGCCACTCCCACCAATCCATCTCCCATTGGATTGGTGGAGACCATCCAAGGAGTCCGTAGCTAGCTTCCTGGAGAGGGAAGTCGAGATGCCTCCTGCCCTCACTCACCTACTAGATCCAAGGGACCGAAAAGGGGGAGAGGGCAGTCAACCCCGCGTCGCATGGTGGCATCCTCTGCTGCACGCAAAGGGAAGGGACGAGGGACTCCAACTCTTACCCCCAATGAGGACTCCCGACTCGGCCCTCACGTCCTATCTCAAGATAAATTCCCTATGACTGACGAATACCTAACCATGTGTCAGGAGGTCTGGAACTGCACCAGGAAACATGCACAAGATGCCTATCCCCTCACACACATGGGGGTTATTGTAGGACTCTTTCGCGCGAAACAACGAGAAAAAGAAAGGAAGGAGAGGGAGGACCGGGAGAAGGCGGAGGCAGAAGGGGATCACCACCTCGAAGGAGGAGAAGACTATGACGATTACATTGACTGGGAGGCCCAAGATCAAGGTGACTGAGAGCTGTGGAAAGCTCAACCTTAAAGAGGAGATGATGTTATGGACTTACCTCGATCTACAGGGCAAGCCACACCTCCTGGTCCCGGAACTCATCCCCCCTCCTTTCGATCCACACCCATTCCCATCCCCAAACACGCCTGTATGCACTGGGCCTTCTGCAAGAAGTCTGGATGCAAGTGGCATGCCTAGACTCACTATTGTCCTGATGTGTGGTACCTTTATTCTGACGTTCTGTGGGACTTATTGTGGTCTGATACTGATATGCTTACTGATCCAATGACTGGATGCTTACTGACCGAATGACTGACTGTTCCCATGCTATTGTTCCAAAGTCTAAAAAATGCACTCTATGATATCATAGCTTACTGATAGCTTACTGATACTTAGGAAAGAGCTGACAGGCCTGAGAAGATTGCTTATTGATCGTACTTGCTACTTACAAATTCCTAAGTAGCAGACTTGTATTTAAACCCTTCAGCAGTTGTAAAGTCGAGCCAAGCTCAACTTAATCATACATTGGTCTTGCTGACTATCATCTCACCCATTGGAGTGACCCTTCTTATTGTCTAACCAACTCTCGCTCCCCTTGGATAACTTCCAAGGAACCCCGAAGCTTAGTGATTGAGCTATATCAATCAGCACTCCAAGACAGGTGAGACGCTACTGCAAACTCTATCAAGAGTCGAGCGTCAGCGATTCTTGACAAACACAAGTGAGAGGGAGAAGAAAGAAAAGGGGAATGAGATGAAATAACTCAGAGGTGAGATGATGGAGACGTGAGTCGGCATGGTGGCACAGTAAGGCATTCTCTAGCCAGAGAGGGGCAAAGTTGAGAAAGAAGGCAACGAGAGTTTTGAAGTTGCACAAAGGAGGAGAGAAAGGAGGAGAATCGATTGGCTAAAATCGCCTGCCTCTACATGAGGCTCTTTGAGACCTATATACATGTCTGGTCATCTAAACAGGATCTACAGAGGTGGCAAGACATATGGTATCATTCTAGGGTGACAAGCGAGTATGAAGTAAGAGTGAAGCTGAGCATATGTGAAGTGTTGACGAGGAATGTTGCCACATGTTTGTGTCGAGGGTTTGGACGTTGGCCACTAGCAGTGTTGTATGGTAGCATAGGAAGGGAGGACTAAAAGTAAATAAAGGAATGGCAGGTGTACGAGTTTTATTATCTACAGATCTCCAATGCAAGCAGGACAGCCCAGGAAGGCGACGTCCACGAGTTTGGGATCCTGACAGAGTGGGTCCTGGCGGCACTTGGGTGTTAGCTCAATCGAGATGTCTTGTTGAGTGCTTGGGCAATGCAGGTGTTCTTCAGCATGCAGTCATTTTGGGGTGAAAGGTGGGAATGAGAGGAAGAGAGGAAGAGATGGTGGGGATGGAGGACAAGTCAAACAACTGGCAAGGGCTGACATGCGCTGACAAATCGATGGGTGACATGTGTGTGAGGGCCAATTACAGTATGAATCGTACATAGTCCCATGCGCGCAGCATCCAACCTGTTGTACCCATGGGTAAGTGCTGGTTTTGCAATGGGTACCAAGATCGCCACCTATACCCATACCCACGGTCACCCGTACCCCCAACCTGTGCAGGTTGCCCTACCTGTTGACGTTCACTAATCATGCCTATTACTCAATTCTGATGTACCGCGACATTCTTTACTCCCATGCTAGTCATACTTATTGTCAAAGTACGTTACATGTTCCTTGTTTGCTGACACGTCTATTATGAATGCTTATGCATCCTTGTACTATACACTTACCGAACTAAGGAAGGGGACATCAGGAACCAGCACCATTGTGTAAGCTAAAAAGTCACCTTTCCTTGTCCTCCCTACTCCTTCCCCACATCACAATTAATGGCAAATCTGGGTCCTGGGGATTGTAGATATGACTATTCTCAACAACCTCCAGGAATTTTTTTTTTTTAAATGTCTCACAGCATAAGAGGTATTAAAAAGACTGTAATATTATTACAAGTGTGTTTTTTTGATTTTAGGACACTAATGGTGTAATTTTGTAAAATGTGGATGATAATTTTAGGATACCACGTGATCAATCACATGATTGGTTGTGGCCGTACTTGTAATCACATGTAGCAGACATGAGCTCCTCCTCACACAGGGAATTCACACGCAACCCAGTATTGCTGCAAAAAGATTTGTGCTGATCTTGCATCAGAAGGCTTCCTTCCCATTGATGAATTCATGGCATGGGCTGAGGTGAAGAGACAGTGCACGAGGGTGACTCATGAGGAGTCAGAAGAAAGCTCATGTGAGACCCACAACATAGACTGTGGGCTGCATCAATAACCATGTTGCCATAGATGTCAAGGTTTTCCAATCCAGCCATGTCATCAATTCTCATGCCTTGATCCATGTGCTTTGAGAGGAGGAGGAGGAGGAGGAGAAGGAGGAGAAGGAGAAGGAGGAAGAGGAAGAGCGCTCAAGCCTGAACAAGAACACTAATGCGATTGAAAATGCAAATGCGAATAAGAACGCAAATGCAATGACAATTGAGAATGTGACTGTCAGTGCAAATGTGAACAAGCACAAGGGGCCAACCAAGTGCAAGAATTAGAATAAGAACCAGAATGAGAACCAGAATGAGCATGAGAATGAGCACAAGAACAAGAACCAGAATGAGAACCAGAACCAGAATGAGCACAAACACAAGGATGAGAATGAAAACACAGCTGGCATGTCCATTGATGCTGCCAGTATTGCTATCCAAGCTCACCCCCCATTCAGTGCCCCAAGAACAGACTGGATGTTGTGAATGCTGCCCCACTTGAGAGACGTCAGATGATCTGGCTGCAGCACACAGACAAGGACAACAATGCAGACAGCAATGCAAACAAAGATGGCAATGCAGATATGGACGGCAATGTGGACAAGGACGGCGACATGGATGAGGACAAGGATGGTGACAAGGATGATGGCAAGGGTGGGGAAACAGTGGCTGAACTCCTCATGCATTTGGATGGGCCAAGTCCTGTAACGACTCTGCTCAAAAACCTCTGGTGCAGGATTCCTCCAGATGTACCTCAGAGTGCTCTTGATGACATGTTGGATGTCCTTGGCAACCACTCCAGGCTCTTGGCTGCTTGAGATCAACTTGCTATGGTCTCCAAGGACAAAAAGCTTGACATCCTGTTTCATGCACGCATTGTGTGGATTACTTTACCATCAGACATGGTAGCAGAGATCAAAAAGTCTGTTCTATGTAGCTAAGCATACTTAGGTCTTCGAAATTTGGGATGTCACATGACCTTAAACCCTAGGGTTTTTTGCTTACATAATGGTGCTGGTTCCTGATGTCCTCTTCCTTACATGGTCTGTGTCCTATAGTGTATAAATAGTGTAGATTGCTCGCTCTGGGACTCCAGTTCTTCACTGACTAAGGTATGACATGGGTAACCCGTGGGTGACATTTGGTCACACCTGCACCTGTACCTGCCAAACCCATACCTGTGTGGGTGCAGGTGTGGTTTAACTGTGAAATTTTATGAGTTTGTTTCAAACCCATGGGTTTCCCATGGTGTCATAAAACCTGTGGGTTGTGATATGGATAATGGCATGAATCCCTTCAAAATGACACCAAGATCGACCAAATTGGTTGAGAAATGGTCAAGATATGATAAGATCTTTATGTGATATCACAGTACAAAGATCTTTTGATATCTCGGTCCTTTCTTGACAGATTCGGATGATCTCAATGTCATTTTAAAGTGATTCATGCTGTGTTTACACACAAGCATAAATGCGGCATGGTTTAATTATAAATTTAATTCCACATTGAGAGATCTGAGCTAAAACACTTCCCATAGCAATATCTCAGTCATTTCTTGATGGATTTTGATGATCTTGGTGTCATTTTAAAGAAAATCATGCTGCATTTACACATGTTGGTATACACAGCATGATTAGCTTTAAAAGGACACCAAGATCATCAAAATCTGTCAAGAAATGACTGAGATATCAGAGGATCTTTATGAGATAGTACAAAGATCTACTGATATCTCCATCATTTCTTGATAGATTTTGATGATTTTATTATTGTTTTGAATGCTAAGTATGATAAAAACCTGTAACCTGTGGGTAAGGGTATGGTTTCATGCAGGTGTAGCAAACCCAAACCCATACCTGCACCTGTAAAACCCATGACTGAAAAATCACAGGTTGACCTGTACCCATGTCACACCTTATCACTGATGAGTCTCAGGTAATGTACTACAACCTCTGATGATAGTTCTTCACTGACGAGTCTCAGTGTGCCCTTCCAACCCAGCTGCTATTTCAACACTAGTTGTGTGAGTGGGTAGATTTTTCCTGGTAGGGTTGATGGCACTCCTTGTTTCAGTTCTATGGTATGATCCCATACACATGCTTTGGGGAACCACTGAGCCACTTCCTTGCTGAATACCTTCCAATGTTGCTTGTACTCTGGGGGTATTGGTTGCATTTCTTAGCTGTTGTATCATTCTGCCAGGGTGAGGGACATTGTCTGCTTTGTGATGTGTGCTCCTAGCATTACTTGTCCTACAGACAGGGTTTTATCTTCTGATTCTGGTGGGCTCCTTGTGAGTGCATTGACGTTGAAGGGGCTTTTGAGGGTGTCATGACTTCGCAGGATGAGGGGGAGTTGTGTGGTGTCTATCCATCCTTTTGCCCAGTCAATGTGAGGTTGCATGGTGGAGAACCATGGGTATCCCAGTATCACTCGGTGTTCACCTAAGTTGGTCAGAAAGAATTGCATTTTTGTTGAGTTGGTTCCCATCTGTACATTTAGGTTGGTGTAGAATAAGGCATGACACAGGTAACCCATGGGTGACATTTGGTCACACTGCACCTGTACCTATCAAACCCATACCTGCATGGGTACAGGTGTGGTTTAACCATGAAAGGTTGCAGGTTTGTTTCAAACCCATGGGTTTGCCACAGTTTCATAAAACCTGTGGGTTGTGATATTAATAATGGTGTAAATCCCTTCAAAATGACACCAAGATTGGCCGAATCAGTTGAGAAATGCTCAAGATATGATAAGATCTTTGATAGCACAAAGATCTACTGATATCTCCATCATTTCTTGATGGATTTTAATGATTTTATTATTGTTTTGAACACTAAGTACGGTAAAAACCCATACAGGTAAAGCCCATAACCTGCGGGTAAGGGTACAGTTTTGCATGGGTGTAGGAAACCCAAACCCGTACCCACACCCATGACCACCCATACCCAAAAACCCATGGGTTTGCCCAAACCTCTGTTATGTCTTAGTGTAGAACTTCAGTGTCCTAGCTCAGTTCATCGTGCCATTGATGTTGAAGATTGGTTGTGTATGTTCAAGTTGTTTGAGGGAGAGTTTCAACCATTTTGCATACTACAGGTTCATGAAGTTTTCTGTTGCTCTGGAGTCCAACAGAGTTGTGGCTTCCGTCTAACAAGAAGGGCCACATACATAGGCCCTCAATACCATGGACTTCTGATTTGAGATATACATGGAGTTCAATCTCTTCCTCAGCCAAGCTGTGTGTGGGAGTCAGGCTTTTGCTTCTTCTTGGTTCTTTTTGTCTTCTTCCAGCTCCTCTTCTTCGATGATGGGTGGGAGTTGTGGGGTGAACTTGATGTCCCATTCACATCTGGTTGTTCCTGCCCTCAGTTGAGGGGTGTCAGGTCAGCTTATCATCTGTCTTGGTTCAAGCTTGGACATGATTCAGCTGTGGATCTTCCAAAACCTTTGCAGGCATGCCTGGGTTTGATGCAGTCTTCCGCATTCTTCACACTTTTTCTGTGGCATCATTGTCATCTGTATCTGCAGCATGGGTAGTTGTCTCTGTTGGTGGGGGCCAGTCTCCCTACTCAGTGGGGTTGTGGGTGGTCTCACTTGGACAGCAACTAGGCTCCAGAATCGTCTCTGGTCTTGGAAGGGAAGTTCTCTAATTACTCTTCATACCTCCTCTACTCTGCACTCACTTGTTTCTGTTGTCATGTACGTCTTGAACCCTCAAAAGTCTTGAGGCATCAGACATTTTGTCAAGGTCAGCATCCTTGCAACCCTAAATGCCCTTTCTTGTGCCATGGTTTGTTGTGTCTGCATTCCTTGCTACTGTGGCTCCCTTTTCTGTTCATCAGTTTACTTGTTGTGTGTCTGTGTTCTGTCTTGATTGCATCCATGTACCACAGGCCTCTATCCACCCTGAGATAGTTAGAAAGAAGTCAAGTCTAATGTCACTGCTATAGATTTGCAATGGCTGTTGGTATGCAATACAAGCAGGGAGCATGAGAGGATGCTCCTTAAACTCATACCACCATCATGTCTGATACTCTCATGTATCAACAAGAAGCCATCTGTCAAAAACTTCAATCTCTTGTGTCAGCTATACTCTCGCACATTGACAACTACAATACAAAATTCCCCTCTCAAATCAGCACACTCAGCAACCTTCTCACCCCCCTCACTGCCCATCCCATCATCAAAGCCACACTCGGGGACTCTCACCAGCCCACCCCCAGTTCCCCTCCCACAGATCTCCAGATCATTCAATCCTTCCTAGCTAGCCTCACAAAACTAGTCACAGACCTCCAGAAAAAGGTCAATCCCACCCCTCCCAAGAGTAGTGCCAAAGCACCCCAGGCCCCCTCAAGGCTAGCACAGAAAACTTATTTGGCAATCACCAGATCCAAGCCCACCTGCCACAGTGTGGTAGTAAGCCTGGCAAACCTTAAACTTGCACACAAAGTCTGGCCAACCCTGGAAGTCATTTGCAATGGCCTCAATGCCCAACTTGCAGAGCTCTCTCCTACCCACCCCAAAATTGCCACTGTACACTGGACAGCCAAAGGCAATCTAATTATCTTCAGGTCACCCTCTGCTTCCCCCTCCTCCCTACAAACAGCTGCACCACACATCAGCAACATACTTTCTAATGCATTTCAGCTCCCACCCAACTCTCCCCTCCCACCAGCCAGGACCAACAGCAAATGGTCCAAAATCACTCTCAACAGTATCCCAACAGGCACATCCACCAACAGGGGTCCCTACTCCCCTCAGGAGTGTCATGCTGCACTCATAGCCCACAACTCCTCTTACACAACCCTCACTATCATGCAACTACCCAGCTGGGTACACTCCTCCTCCTCCTATACCCCTGGCACCTCCTCTTCCCTCTGTATTGCCTTCAAGGATAAAGATAGAACTAAGCTCAGGATGCTGCTTGCAAACCATTATCTATTCTGCTTCAGCAACAGAGCAACAGTTCACAAATGGAAGTAGTGTACACCCTCTCATGTATCCACCACCCACCAGCGGGACAACAACAGAGATGACATCAAATTCATCCTAAACTCACCCAGCAAGTTAAATTTACCCACAGCAAGCAAACCCACCTCTAGTAAAAAGATACCAACCTTCAAGCCCCTCACTTTTCCACCAACTGGATCAACCCACAGCAAAAAGGAGACCATTCAGTTTGTGACCAGTACCCTAGGAACCTCCTAAGCCCCTCAAGTCATTCTCCACTCACCAACCTTGAGCTGGCCCACTAGGCCAACGTCTTAGTACTGTCACAATCTCTTATTCTACAACCAGCGAATGGAGAGAGAGAATTTCATATTGTCAGGACTGATACAGTGCTATAAGTAGTACAAGGTCATGTTTTCGCATATTTGAGTCCTACATGGGATCCTGTATCCTGAGGCAGACATTAATGGAATCTAAAAAAAGAAAAAGCAGGAAGCATGTGAATACTATTGTCTGGATGATTCTTACAGAGAAGACAGTGATCAATGTGGGCCTCCCTCTGTTGGGGAAAAATGGGTAACAAGGGCTCTAGACTTCAGTGGGTTCTATTAGTGCTACGTAGGGAGATGAAGGATGACCAGGACACAGCGTGGTCTGCAGGGAGGGATTAGGGGAGGAAAGGGGGAAGGAGAGGGGAGAGTAGTCTGGAAATGAGGTGGGGGTTGATGGGAGTAGGCAGGAAACTTGACTTAGGGTCCTAGGGATGCCCAGAGGTCATCTATATACTATAGTACAGGGGCTAGAAGGAGCAACTGTTCGATGGCATCAGGATCACTAATGCCACCATATATAGGAGCGTAACATAGCAAACCAAGATCTCCCAGTGGCAGATCACTATCCCAGCTGATCTCTGAACTGCTGACAATCTTATCACTTATCTTTTATCATCCAGATCACAAAGGACCTGGCCCTCAACCTGCCAACCCATTGCCTAGCATAGCAGAGCGTCCTTGACCTCCTATCCAGCGTGTAGATGCACGTCCTTCAACATAGATTGTATGTGTGGCAGTCTTTACAGGAGATCTTTCTTTTGGGGGTAGAGGCATGTACTCAATAAAATCATTTATGTCAGAAGTAAAGTGGGCGGATGCTCCAGAGTCCATTAGCCATAAAGGCCCCATTTTTCCAACCATCTTTCCCTTACATTTAGAGCAAAGAGCAAAAGAGTTTCCATGTTCACAAACAAAGTCTGACATTGTATCTACAGGTAGAGCAGTACTAGACGTTCCAGCTGTACACTTGAGTGTTCCTAGCCCACTTAGGGGCTGGTGTGATACTGTTAGACAATGAACAGGAGGTTGAAGGGAAGGAAAGAGCACACACTCTTCTTCAAAATCACTGCTCCAGTCCAGGGAGACTTGCGAGGTAGGCATGGGGGTGTGGGAAGGGACTTCCTCATAGTCCATGAATACATCCTGGGCCATTTGGGGGCCCTCAGGAGTGGGGGATCGTTTACTAGTGGACCTGGAGGTCTCTATAATATGCTGTTCGATGTTTTTAGTAGTTTGAATAGTGGGCATGATGCCCAAGTGATCAGCAAGGGTATAAGCCTTGTTAAGGGACTGGTAAGGTCCCTTGGAGCACTTAGTTGGAAGGGAAACAATTTCCTGGCATTTAGTTAACCCACGAGGGGTAACTTGGATGACTGTAGTGGATGAGGGGGAAGGTGCAGAGGCGACGTTTGCAAGATGCAAGTGCTGATGATTGTTGTCCTGATGATCTTTGCCTTTGCCTTTGCCTTTGCCTTTTCCTTTGCCGCAATTGCCACACTGACGGTTGTCATTGTTCTGGTTCTGGTTGTTGTTGTTCTGTCTGTTACCCTGCTGCTGAGAGAAGCGAGGGTCACTGCATTTGCGTTTGATAGCTGACAACTTATTTGCATGCTGAGGGTTGTTATTAAACTTCCCTTTGTTCCAGTTTTGCTCAGATTCCCATTGAGTAAGAGTTGTGTCACAAACTTCTTTGAAGTTCAGATCTTTGACATCAAAGTTCTGCATAATTATGGGGATGAGATGTTCCCAACAATTGGGGACTCGATTGAGCAATATAAGACCTTGCATAGGGTCTGGAACAGGCATGGATGATGCCAAGAGACAGGAAAATGCGGCTTGCATTTTGTCTAGCTGGGGAGCAGGGTGTTGAGCCAGATTGAAAGTCATAGTGGTGACAGTACGGAGTTCCTTGTAAATGCTTGTGAGGGTCGCAGCTCCATAGAGAGCAAGAATGCAATTCCAAAGCGTTTTGGGATCCTGTATGGCGCCGACTTCCTGCTGTATCGGGGCAGTAGTCCAAAGGACAACATTACCAATACACTGGGCTCTTTCTTTTTCCCAGGTAG
This sequence comes from Russula dissimulans, assembly GCA_022376545.1. Classification (NCBI taxonomy): domain Eukaryota; kingdom Fungi; phylum Basidiomycota; class Agaricomycetes; order Russulales; family Russulaceae; genus Russula; species Russula dissimulans. The sequence goes on from WTXJ01000094.1 coordinate 89,372, forward strand.
CATGAGCAGTAGCTCCATCTGTATCCAAAGGCGGCTCAGTGTCATTGCCCGTAGCATATTTCCACAGCCCAATGGACATCAAGAAAGCTTGCATGGCCTTCACCCAGATACCATAGTTGGTTCCATCCAAGATGGGGACAAGGGTAACAGTGTTGCTAGATGACATGGTATAGATCTGATAAGATAGCTTGGTGTGCATCAGCATTTTTATAGTGATTATAGAAGAGCGGCATAAAAGCCATAAGGGATGCTTATGCCAATGGAGTAGCCATTAAAGGCGCTTGGCTAGCAGGGCCCATAACCTGTTGCGCAGCAACTAGCACTGCACACAGGCTTAAGCACTCACCTTGGTGTGATAGACACCTAGGCAGTATGAGTGAGGTGTAGAGAGATACGTATTGCACTTCTACATAGGTGCTTTATATACATGTTAGGTGGCTATGTGTCCAATATGGAATAAGGAGTGAGTAAAGGTGTCCACAATATTGCTCAAACTAGGATTACCATATATGGACTGTGCCAAAGTCCATTGTCTCATAAGAAAACATACTAACTACCGTACGTGGTACAATGTGTGTAACCAGTCCGTTTCATCAGTTACTCCCACATGCCCTCCTGCAGCGCTTCAACTTAGATATGGGTCTTACTATGTCCTAAAAGGCTTTGATCACAGGGGGATGTTGAGATTTGAGTCCAGAATGTGTTATTGCATTGCCTGGTTGTGGTGGACCATTGAGTCCAGCATGCAACATATGCCCAACTGCCTTTCTGAGCTTAACAGTGCTAACTACTGGATATGGAATACAGTGTCTGCTGATCATTCCAGATCATATATACACATTTCTTTACATCACTTGCCTGTCTCTTTGTACATAGCTCACTAGCTGAGGGTCCGAACTGACCCTTCTATTATATATATTGTTCTTACACTGTTTATTGTACACTCTTACTATTCTTTTATGGTACATGTTCTATGGTACTGTAGTATACTAAGTATACTTCTTAAGAGCTTGTAGATACACCTAATAAATCATCTCTTCATTGAAATTGTACTGTGCCTGCTACAGTGCAAATCGGGAATTTCCAACCCCTCAACCATGTGAGTTTTGTTTTAGTTACTGCTCCCTCAAAATATGTCCATTTTCCATGAAAACAATTGTGTTGTGATCGCATCGATAGGTAGAATAAATCTTGTTCATTGGCATTTCCAAAAGTTTTCAGAACCTTGGTTTGAGCACCATGAAATTGAAACAATTTGAAATTCCCAATGTTCCCATGCCTTAATATACACGTTCCTATGCTTGAAGCTACTGTACAAGCATAGAAACATAGAAAGTGAGGCCTAGCAAGGCCTTTTAATGTTCTTAGAATCAATACAAGCAATAATATCACTTGGGAGGCCGACCCTCCTATGAGACTTGTATTGCCTGTATGCGAATGCAGCCTGACGCACATCCAGTCCCTTTCTGGAAATCGTGTAATCTACCTGATTGCATATGCTCAAGAATAGGACAGGTGTGCACATACTGATAGGCATCAATATACCTCCAAGCTTTCTGGAAGAACTTGTGGATTGTGATGAGGCCACATGAATTGAGGTACTCTGACACAAGTGATTTCGCGTTTGCAAATCTACCATCTGCTCTACTGCGATAATCTGGACAGCCCGAGGTGTCAGAGTGCACGCAAGAATCAGTAAGAGCACACACGATACTTTGCATACCCCCAGAGCATCTCAATCGCATTCAATTCACAATGGAACTATGGCAGGAATAAGTACACATGTCCTGCGGCCTCAATAATGGATTGGACACACAGTTTCTCACTCTGGAAGTCTTGCTGCAGTGACAAGACCCTGGACATGCAGCACCACTCATCAGTGGCAATGGGCAGTACCTCATGCTCAACATTTGCAAGATCTGCTGAGATGTCCTCATCTTGCCCCATCGCATGCACCAATGCAACCCAATACTCAGCATCCTTTTGCACTTGTGACTTCATGCAGGAAGAACACTTGCCCACAATCTTTGTATCGTGGGCATCGCAAATCGACATATATTTATCCCAGACTGACTTCTACTCCTTCAAGACAATCTTGACACCCTTTGGTTGTCCTCTGAGCTTCGGATCGGGGTGGTTATCCAGGAAGCACATCTTCTGGGTGTGGCTGCGTGTATCTTCTTCACCTGGTGCCGGATCAGGATTGGACAGTGGGATCGTCGTATTGCATAGCCTTCTCTGTTGCCCACCAGAGCCAATGTTCATGTTATTGATATCGAGTGCATTATCTACATAGCCCTTGTGTGCAGAGGACCGGTCGAATACAAAAACACCAACACAATCCAGATGCGTGTACTCAAAGATTTTGATGGTAGACTCAAGCTGCATGATCAACTGGTCAAGATTCCACCATGTGTCGTGCCCTTTCCCAGGATATGTGATTTTACATGCCTCAAAGGTTTTGAGACGACTCCCAGAGGGAAGGCATTGCTGCTCTTCAATCTGTGCCTCAGAGAGTCTAAGTCATCCAATGGTCTCGCAAATGAAGTCAGAGACATGGATTGCACGTCTGTTTCCCTTCCTCTTGATTGGCTGCTGATCCCCTGTGAGCCATACATGCCTATGATACTTATTTGTGTGGAAAATGGTTTCATCTTGTATGATCAATACATGTTCTTTTTCATGTGGTTGAAGCATTGGTGGTATGTGTGCAAGCATTATGTCATCATATTTTGACATCAATCTTTCGAGTTTATCGCAGGTCAGGATGTGCTTGGGGCGTTGAATGTATGGCACTCACCGCTCATATTTATTCAAGATCTGTTCAATAAATTCACACCTCTCTATGATAACGTCTGGGTGTTCATGGCCATCCACATACATGCCCTTCTTAGCTTCTTTGCACTCATATCCCAGCTTGAATCTGAGCCACCACTGGGCAGTTGCCTCAGAGATTTTGCCATTTATGCCAAGGGTGGGGAGGATCACATCATTGACATGCCGGTGCAGGGCTCGAGGGGTGACAGTGCCCAGAGCTTGGGCTGCCAAGTATGCACGCACATCATGCAATACATCTTCATTGTCAAGCAATGTGTGATGGCTGTGCTATGTATACTGTTTTGGTGGAGGCAAATGATGGTTTCACCTGAGACTGAGCTTGTTATGACGGATTTGGTGAGCAAAGTACGTGCCCTTGCCCATGCGATGTGCAATTGCAATGCTCGCATTAAGGCATAGACACTTACACCCCTTATGCTTGTGGTACCACTCACGAAGTTCAATATATTGTGAGACAGCAGTGAGCTTTAAAAGCGCCTTTATTGCATGGCCGCTGTCGTGCTTCTTAACTTCCTTGAGACAGGAACCTATAATGACCAGTATGTCTTCAGATTTCGAAGTGTCATCCTCCTCAGTGAGAAACAATCATGCGGTCTCATTAACATGTTCTTGCAATTGAAGGGACTGCGATTCAGAGCCCTGTGTAAGCTCCAGGTGACTTGCTTCAGCCTCCTCTGCAGAGTCTGTCATGACCTGTGTGCACGCGCACACATAGTGCTTTAGATAAGATTCTATAATGTCCCTTTATGGTAATACAACTCGCACCTTTAACTCGTGCTCAAACACTTCCCCTTCTGGATTCATATTTAGATCATTACTCTTATCTCCTGTGCTTGAGGCAATAGTATTCTCTAAGGTCTCGAAACAAAATGCAGCAAGCTGCTCTGTAAGTCAATCTATGGCAGTATTGATCGCAAGGTCATCTGTATCAATAGCGAGCTTTGCCACCGATTGTGCCAGTGCTTCTCCTGCGTCCTCAATCGAAGTGTTCGGGTGGGCCAAGGCAGTTTCTGCTGATCAGTCCAACTCATCCTCCTGTTGGGGTGTTATGGACTTACCTCGATCTACAGGGCAAGCCACACCTCCTGGTCCCGGAACTTATCCCCCCTCCTCTCGATCCACACCCATTCCCATTCCCAAACATGCCTGTATGCACTGGGCCTTCTGCAAGAAGTCTGGATGCAAGTGGCATGCCTAGGCTCACTATTGTTCTGATGTGTGGTACCTTTGTTCTGATGTTCTGTGGGACTTACTGTGGTCTGATACTGATATGCTTACTGATCCAGTGATTGGATGCTTACTGATCGAATGACTGACTGTTCCCATGCTATTGTTCCAAAGTCCAAAAATGCACTCTATGATATCATAGCTTACTGATGGCTTACTGATACTTAGGAGGAGCTGACAGGCCTGAGAAGATTGCTTATTGATCATACTTGCTACTTACAAATCCCTAAGTAGCAGACTTGTATTTAAACCTTTCAGCAGTTGTAGAGTCAAGCCAAGCTCGACTTAATCATACATTGGTCTTGCTGACTACCATCTCACCTATTGGAGTGACCCCCTCTCATCATCTAACCAACTCTCGCTCCCCTTGGATAACTTCCAAGGATCCTTGAAGCTTAGTGATTGAGCTATATCAATCAGCACTCCAGAACAGGTGAGATGCTACTGCGAACTCTATCAAGAGTCGAGCGTCAGCAATTCTTGACATGGGGCCCGGGGAGGTCATTTGTGGAAAGTAACATTGGTTCGCCTGAGTCTGAGATGTATTCTGCACGATTGGTTGTGGATGCCACTACTCTGGTCTGAGGAATCGATGCTGGGGCTGGTATCTCCTCTATCTCAATTGGTGAGGGGCTACGCTGCCACTTCTGGGTCTGCTCTCAGTGTCCATGGCACGTTTCTCAGCTGTAACTGCACACCTTCCTCATAACAAAGGTGTTGAGTGTTGCACACCCTTTTGCTGCATTCCTGTGAGCAGTATTCTTTTGCCAACACGTCACCCATGAGTTTCCTGCATACATAGGTGGCCTGTTGTCTATCCTGCAGCGCTTCTCTTGTGTCTTTGCCTCGTTGCACAAGTGAGGAGGCAAAAACACTGAGTAGAGCGACTGTAGGGTTCCCACAGCTGCTTCTACCTCCTCCTCACTTTCATTGTCGATTTCTTCCCTATTTGCACTACTTCCCAAGTACACAATCGATTTGTCTGAGTGATTGTCTGAGACACAATACTCAGACTCAGAGCTTGCCCAGCCTGATGCATGTCTTGAATGATTTCCAAAGCCTGTGTGTGCAGTTTGCCTCTTCAGCTTGGCAATATTAGAGCATCTGCTTGGACATGGCATAGTTTGGCTGTTGCAGAAGACTGGCAACAATGAGGAGACACAAGACACAAAAAAAAAGAGAAAAAAACACGATCAACCTCATTTCAAGGCAAATTATGGACTGTGTAGGTAAGATACGATCTGTGCTGCCTTTTCTGAGCTGCCATATTCGAGGGGAGATCTCAGCCAGGGTAGATCGGGAAAGGCTGGAGGCCGCGTGCACGATTAGCACACTGAGCTCAGGGGGAGGAGGGATACACAAGGCAGGCGATCAAGGGTCAGACAATGGTAGAGGGCCAGCTCTCCAAGGGTGAGATAGATACACACTTTACTTAACAGATCTTCCAGTGTAATGAGTATCAGCCTTCTGATCCATTCCGGCATTCCAGGTAGCTGAGCACATTTAGATCACCACTTCTAATCTCATTTTTGGCAGTTTCACATGGGCACTTAAGTGCTAAATCGAGCCAAAAATGAAACAAGCACCCAAAATCTGAAAATTGCAGATTTGGCATATTTTCCCCACTTTCCCTCCTAAAATTCAACTGCTCGGCTGGGCGCTCAATATTTAAGTTCCCACAGAGGGGATGGAAATTGCTGATTTGCACTGTAGTGCATCCTCAGCAGCTTCAAGTTCATTATTATCATGTGTATATCATAGCTTACAACTTTGAAAATAAAAAATATGAACCCAACACTGCTGGAGCTGTAAGTGGTACTAAGAGCAAACTGAGTTTGAAACCATTTAGGGGAAATCAGGGGTTGTCCAAACCAAAACCAAAACCAAAGTTTGGTTTCAGTTCAAACCAAGTTTGTATTGGTTTGAAACCAGACTTTCCCAACACTAGTATAGTAAGGTCTTAAAAAAAAGGGTATGTGCTTTGGGGCTTCAGCCTGGCTCAAGCTGGCTCAAAGCTGTGAGCTGAGCTGAGCCAAGCCAAGCTGACCTCAAGCTAGTGTTGGCTCAGCTCAATGAGTCAGTATAGTAGCTCGAACCAGCTCAGCTCCAGCTCAGCTCAGCTCAACAAGCTGGGCCATCACTACAATGCATTTACCAGCCAATCAGAACTCTCAAAGCACCTTTTTGCTGGCCAATCAAAACTCACAAAATGACCTTTTGGCAGCCAATTACCATGTGCGCAAAAAACCAATGTGGATTATAATAAAGAAGATTTACCTCATCAGGAAACCTGCCACAAACTTGTACAAGCTTGTACAAGTGGAAAAGCCAACAAGGTCACAAGTAACCTAGAATTTACCACAAGTGCATTTACCATCTTATGGTCACAAGTGGACAAGTATGACAAGTAAGACAAAAAGCTGTACAAATGACTGAAATATGCAAATTGGGTACTACAGTTTGTTCACTTTTATACTTGTCTACTTGTACAAGTTGATAAGTAAACAAGCTAATGGATGTTTGCTGATGCTGATTCCTTACTGGGATTAAATGACTAATAAGTTGAGACTCTGCCTCTGCACTTGCTTGCCCTGTTGTGAAGTGTGCATTTACACTAAGGCAGAGGACATCAGGAACTGATACCCCTTATATAAGCAGATCTTCACAATCACTCACAAGCCTGATGTCAAGAATCGCTGACGCTCGACTCTTGATAGAGTTCGCAGTAGCGTCTCACCTGTTCTGGAGTGCTGATTGATATAGCTCAATCACTAAGCTTCAAAGTTCCTTGGAGGTTATCCAAAGGGAGCGAGAGTTGGTTAGACAATGAGAAAGGTCACTCCAATAGGTGAGATGATAGTCAGCAAGACCAATGTATGATTAAGTCGAGCTTGGCTCGACTCTACAACATCAGAAGGGTTTAAATACAAGTCTGCTACTTAGAGATTTGTAAGTAGCAAATACGATCAATAAGCAATCTTCTCAGGCCTGTCAGCTCTTCCTAAGTATCAGTAAGCTATCAGTAAGCTATGATATCATAAAGTGCGTTTTTGGGTCTTGAAACAATAACATGAGAACAATCAGTCATTCGATCAGTAAGCATCCAGTCATTGGATCAGTAAGCATATCAGTATCAGGCCACAGTAAGTCCCACAGAACGTCAAGGCAAAGGTACCACATATCAGAACAATAGTGGGTCTAGGCATGCCATGGGCATCCAGACCTCTTGCAGAATGCCCAGTGAAGGCAGGGATGTTTGGGGATGGAAACAGGTGTGGATCGAAAGGAGGGAGCATGAGTTCTGGGACCAGGGTGTGTGGTTTGCCCTGTAGATCGAGGTAAGTCCATAACACCTGACTCTTTCCCCCTGTCACAAGTAAACTCAAATGTAGCTGCCCAAAATGATAGATAGGAGCATTCTTAATGATACCTTGGAGCTATATTTTTCAAAAATGTTACACAGCATGAGGAGATACCAAAAAAATTATTATTGTTGAAAATGCATTTTCTCAGTTGTAGGATTAAAATGGCAGCATTTTGTATATTTTCACTAGAGAAATCAACACATCATGTGACCTATCACATGATCTCCAACCACACTGCACACCTTGCAGACCACTGAAAACCCAGCACCACCAAGCTAACCCAATGCTCAAGAGAAAAAGTGCTGCAAGAGCAAGCATATGGAACTTAAGAGAGGCTAATAAAAAGAGACAAAAGAAGGGTAAGCAAAATCCTCATCAGGAAAATGAGCACTGACCAAAAGCAGCAGTTCTATCAATTACTGCATCTGAGTTTCCAGAAATGGAAACAGGAGATACCCTGGACCTGGACCTGGACCTGGACCCCAACTTGAGAGAGTGGTGTGAGCACCAGGACATCTCCATGGGCCAGGTTGTGGATGAAGATGGCAAGGAGGATGGCAATGACATCAATAGCAACTTGTCATCCTCTGAGGACTGTGGATGTCTTGATTCCTTCAAGGAGATCACTGAGCCATCAGAATTGAAGGTGTTCAGTGATAGAAATTGCAGACTCAGAGGGACACCGCAGAACAGAGTCTGGGCCGCTGGCCGCAGAGATCTGAGCCCACCCTGCGGTGGATCAGTCTTGATCTCAGGATGTGTCTCAGATGCTCCCACAATAAGTTTTGGAACCTGCCCCCTTTGTGGGGGCATAGTCTTGTTTTATCATCTTATTATCTAGCTTCCAAATTGATGCAAGAGCACGAGTGCAAGCAGTGAAGGCCCAACCCAATGATCACACAATGGGACACCTCAGAACACACCAAAACACACTTGCCTGCTCCAATTACAATCCCTATACAATGCCAGACACCTTCAGCTGGTTCCTATGTAAAGTCTGAAGTCTATTACCAGGCACAATGTTCTATTATGTTGTCTCAAAGTCTTGTAGTCGCTCACCACACATTGATTACTTTACGATGCTTTATCTTGTTCTACTGTCTCACCATACTATTAAACTACAACTGGCTGTAATGTATAAATACTATATGAGCTGTGCAATGTTGAACCAGCCCCTCATTCTCATCTACGTGCCCTCATTGTCTGTCGTTTTGACTTTGTGCACTCAGCCACTGTTTCTGCTCGATTAGGCAACAATTACTAAGCACATTGCCACTCAGCGGTGAGTCATCACCCTCTCATTTTCGCTCATAACTTCTCTATTCAGTATCTTTCTAAAGAAGGCACAAGGTGTTGCATCAGAGGTCCAAAGCACAGGAACATCATGAAGGACTCACAAAGGAAATTCACAATCAACAAAATATCACCACAAGAAGTTTCACAATGATCTCATACCTAGGGGGTTCCTTCTCCTGGATCAGTTCATGGAGCAAATGAAGAAAAAGAAACTCACCATTTCAGACTCAGAGCCTCCCTTGTTGCACAGCATGTCTGGCAGCAGTGTTAGTGCTCAGGCATGTGCACTTTGGGAGGAGGAAGAAGAAAGTGACCCTGGTTCTCAGGAGCTTCCCTCACTCTACAGCATATCTGGAGGCAGTCATGGTGCTTCAAGTTGTGCTTTGGTGCATGCACTTTGGGAGAAGGAAGAGGAAAGTGATGTCAGTTCTCAGGAGACAGAGCCAGTGGACAAACCAGAAGAACTCACCACAAACAATGAAGGTGATGACAAAGGTGACAATGAAGGTGAATATGAAGGCAATGACAAAGGCAATGACAAAGGTGATGATAAAGGCAATGACAAAGCTGAGGGAATGGGTGAAGCCATGAAGCCCCCCCAGATTTGAATGACAGCCTCTGAGCTGGCCCTGTAATGGCTTTCCTTGAGGAGCTTCAAGATGCAATTCCTCCTGAAGGACCTCGTGCCACTGTTGACAATGCACTGGACATTATCAGTGACCATTCAGCACTTTGCATGGCTCGAGATCGACTTACTCTGATGGAGAAAGACAAGAAAATTGATGTCTTGTTTTGTGCACACATTGTGTTGATGGTGGGTGCACTCAACCTCTTCCTGGACCCAAAGAGGACCTATACATAGAGAGGAGCATTGCTAGTCAGTTCAAAAGTTCAAGGGCATGGCATAGCACACACACAATGCATCTGAGAATGAATAGTGAATGTCAATGGGTAGGCCAACCCATTTAGGTTGCAGGTGTGGGTGACCGTGGGTATGGGTATGGGTAGCGATCTCGGTACCCATGCAGAACCCACACCTACCCACAGGTATGATGGGTTGGCCGCTGTATGCACGCAACTATGTACATTTAATAATGTCACCATCTTGCAGTTCGATTCGAGAAGCCATTAAGGCAGAACTATAATAGAATGTCTTGAAGGGTGGAACATGGATCATCTAATGATAGTAAGAATGTTTGAGCAAATGGTCTACTCAGCACACGCAACCGTTGACCTCATGTCACAACCATACTCAACTCAACTGATGCAGCAAGTCTGCCAGCAACCACAGTCACTCAACAACTCGCAGAAAAGGCCCACTCAAAAGACTCAACATGAAGACAGACTGGCTGCCCTAACCCCTGGGCCTGTGGCACCTGACTCCTGAACCCCGAACTGAATGAGGAATGAGCACACCACTTGCAAACACTGACTCACTGCCAAGACACACACTCACTCACACCCCTTCCCTCACTTCCTTCTCCCCTCCCATTCATATTCACTCATCAGCAATGACATCAGTCTCACATACCCCGACGACTGCCATGTACGGCATGAACAAATGCATCAGCAGTAACGACACTAAGACATGACAACATGACAGATTCAGCAAGTCCAGGGATGGCTCAAAAGGCCCCAGAAGTCCCTGTACGGTCAATTCATAGGCATACTAGACACTACCACTGATCGCACTGCAGGTGTGTGTGGTTCGCCTACATTCTAGTGGAAGCCCCAAGACGCGATGACCAAGGGCACCCCACTGAAGGCCGCCACCATGAATGACCAGAAATGACAGCACCATGAAGGCCACTGCTTCCTGTGCAACACATGCAGCCACTTGGTGCAGAATTGCCCCATGAAAACCACCCATCGCCCACACCGACTACTCCCCAACACATTGCACAAGTTGCACAAGAAATTCGAAGGCTTTTATGCCAGGCTGATGCACCTAATCATGAAACATGCCCTGTCAATGGCAACTCCCCTTCCACCTGCAGCACAGCTTGTGCAAGAATTCACTGCCTTGCCACCTCACAAGTGTGATGTGCTGCGGCACCTGATTGCAAAGGCAAACACCCCCAAACAACAGACAAATGTCACTGCTGCTAGTGTTGGGGAAGTTTGGTTCCAAACCGATACAAACTTGGTTTAAACCGAAACCAAACTTCAGTTTCAGGTTTGGTTTGAAGAATCCTGCCAAGAAACCAAACAGCTTGGTTTCGGTTTGGGCAACTACTGATCACCCTAAACGGTTTCAAACTTGGTTTGCTCTTAGTACCTTACTCACAGCTCCAGCAGTGTGGCGGGTTCACATTTTTATTTTCAATGTTTAAAGCTATGAAATACACATGATAAATTACTATTTTATTTCTCACTAAATGCCATGTGTGTGTCCTTATGTCCATACCCACGTCCATGCTCACGTCCGTACCTGCATCCATACCTGCGTCTGTACCTGCGTCCATACCCATGTCCATACCCGCATCCATACCCACATCCGTGCCAGTGTCTGTACCCACGTGCGTGCATGCATCCGTGCCCGTGTGTGTGCATGCATGCCTGCATTTGTCCATGCGTGCGTGCCCGCATCTGTGCATGCATCGATGCCTGTGTCGATGCCCGTGTGCATTCATTCATTCATTTGTGCGTTCCCGTGTCCATCCCCACATCTATGTCCGCATCCGTGCATACGTCCGTGCTCGCTGTCTGTGCGTCCGTGCCCGCATCCATCCATGCGTCCGTGCCCATGTCCATCTGTGCATCTGTGCCTGCGTCCATCCATGCATCCATGTGTGCAGCCATACATGTGTCTGTGCCCGCATCCAGGCCCACGTCCATGCCCACATTCATGCCCGCATCCATGCCCGCGTACGTGTGTGAGTTTGTTTGTTTGTGTATTCATTCGTGTGTTCGTTCATTGGTTTGTTTGTGTGTGCGTTCGTTCTTTCATGCGTGTGTGCATTCGTCCCTCCGTGCATTCAGGCAGACGTGTGTCCGAGCATGCAGCTGTGCGAGTGTGCATATGGGTGTGTGGGGGGATGGATGTGGAGATGGACGGGTGTCTGGGCGTCCGGGTGGGCGTGCAGGTGTGTGGCGTGTGGGGATGGACAGAGAGCATGCGAGAGGGTGGATGGGGGTGCAAGCAGGTGGGTGGGCATGCCACACAGCAGTGCACCTGTGTCACAGCATGGTGAGTCAAAAAAGTAAGGGCAAGGACTCACCTGCTGCCCGTGTCGGCATCATGCTGCATCACCATGTCACTGCAGATGCCAGCGCATCCCCACATAAGGGGGTTGACAATTGTGTGGGACCTGTAGAACCTGATGAGTAAACATATAAAAATATAACTTACCTCACTGAGGCCATGGAATGGTCGAAGAGCGGGGAGGAAGTCAAGGCCGAGGATTGGCAAACACAAAACGAAATGCGACAAGACAACATTGGTTATGTGATATAGGTGGCCAACAGGACAACTAAGGGGCACCAAAAGTTCAGGAATTGACAAAATCGGGTTGGATATACAGAAGCTTTCTGTGTTAAGGATTATTCCTATGTAGTTTTATTCTATGTTTTGCAGACGATGCTTCCAAAAAAACATGTTTTATTTGTGAGTGCAGTGAGTATGGGATTAGCCAGTGTTGGCTCACCGCTCTGGGCAGTTCGGGCCAGTGATGCTGCAGGAAATGGTTTCAAACCGAGTTTAAACCAAACCAAACCGATGTAAACAGTTTGTATTGGTTTCGGTTTAGGTTTGGGAAATTTTGCCAGAAACTGAGTGGTTTGGTTTCCGGTTTGGGAAATTTTGCCTTAAACCAAACCAAACCAAACTTCCCCAACACTAGCTGCTGCACACACCACTCCATCGACCAAACCAAATGATTGCCCATGAATCCACCGCCAGATGACTTGCACAAGCCATCACCACTTGGATGTTCGAAATTGCGGACTTGGAGGAGCACCCCGGAACAGAGCCTGGGCTGCCAGCCGCGGAGATCTGATTTCATCATCAAACTCCCCATCTCAGACAGATACGATTCAATATTAACAATTACAGATCATGACTGCTCCAAAGTAGCTATATTCCTACCCTGTAATGAATCCATCGACGCCCCGGGAGTAGCAGAACTCTACGCAAGACAAGTCTTCCCACACTATGGCATCCCCCACAAAATCATCCCCGACAGAGACCCAAGGTTTGCAGCCAACTTCACCATGGAACTGTGCAAAATGCTCGGGATCAAGCAAAACATCTCATCAGCATACCACCCACAGACAGATGGACAAAGCGAACGCACCAACCAAAGTCTAGAACAGTACCTACAAGCCTTCTGCGGAAATAATCAAGACCAATGGGCTAAATGGTTACCAATTGCACAATATACGAAAAACTCCTGGCCACACACAACCACGAAAAAGACCCCCTATGACATGATATTAGGATATACCCCAACAGCACACCAACCACTCAGAGAAACAAACATACCAATACTTGACGAACATATCAAGAGCATCTGACTAACCCACAAACAGGCCCAAGAGGCCATGAGCAAAGCACAAGAAGGGTTGGTCAAAGCAACCAAGTTCAAAGGATACGAAGAAGGAGGGAAAGTCTGGCTGGAAGGAACGACCTTATGACTCCCCCAAACTCTCCCCAAGGCAATACGGACCTTTCGAGGTAGTCACCAAAATATCCCCGGTAGCATACCAACTCCAACTCCCTGAAACGTGGCAAATTCACGACGTGTTTCATGCATCGCTTCTCATGCCATTCACGGAGACTGAAGAACATGGACACAATTTTATTGAACCACCACCAGACAAAATCGAAGGTGAGGAAGAATGGGAAGTTGAACAGATCCTCGGAAAGAGACATCACGGCCGAGGAAGAAAATTGCGATATCTCGTAAGATGGAAGGGATACACCCCAGCACACGATCAATGGGTTGACAGATCCGATATGAACGCATCAGAACTCATTGATGCATATGAAACATGACAGGCAGAGCGCCCACCTCATAGGAATATAAGAACCCCGAGGAAAGGACAAGCAGCAACTATCCACTCTGCTACACTCTCTTACCCCAACCAACCTTCAAAGAACTATTATTGACTTATGTCCCAAGAACAAAATGCCACCCAAACAACCGCCACCAGCCTACCCCATAGCGCCCTGCCACGCCAACTGACCTCCTTCCCACCGCCACCATCGTCTGACTTCCAGACCCAACACGGCGGACAGTTGGCGCTCGTTCCCATCGGAGGGACGGTCGCTCCCGCCATGACTCAGATTTCAATTGCCACGACAAGTGGAGTGCCCCCGACCCCCTCGCCAGAACCGCTCCCTGTGCCCCCATGACAGGGACCCTCAAATCCTCCTTTACATCCTGGGGCTGACCATCTCGATAGTCACCCTCTCGCTTGGCGTGCAACTGGTCATAGAAATGAGCCGACGCGACTGCAGAAGCTCTGGGAGGACAGCCGGAAACTTGGCGAGTACCACACCACTCATGGGGAGTTTCCAGCAGACTTCCGGAGAGCTGGATACAGCAAAGCAGCATTTGTCGCCGGAAAACTCGCAGCACTACCAACCCCACTGACCACTATTCTAGATTTCATGACATCCTACGAAGTGGCCAGGAGGTACGACAACCTCCTCGAACAGTACACCCACTCAGCTCATGCGGCGCTGGACAAGGCCACGCCCGCTCCCCAGCCTCAGGGGGATACCGTCCCGAACTTGCCCGTTCCAGTGGAATGGGCAGGAAACGTCTCAACCGATAATGAGGACGAAGGTCAGATGACAGAAACTGCCCCCAAAGACAAAGGAGAGGGGCGAGACACCCAAGTAGCAGTGCACGAGGAGGCCGAAGGGGTGGACACGGAGTTGGGCGACTCCGAGAAAGAAAACAACCCAGACCACCCAGGTGTTGGGTGGATGCACTACGAGGCGGCGAACACAGAACATTATGCCATGTGGATCCGATGCCAGGAGAATTGGGAGACACCAGGGCGGGGTACATCCGGTACGTCTTCAATGGCGAAGACACCACACTGGAGGGGACCTTTGGCAAAGGACATCCGGTCTACCGACAACCATTGCGAGCACAACGTGCCGACACCCGCCCCAACCTCACCGACAACAAAGACATCCGGGATGACCACCTATCGGCCTTCAACCCAGAGTCTATGATGGCTGAGATCATCGACCGACACGTCTACCACATGGCAGACCCCGGACTCATTGCTGAAGTCGTCCGCTACCACACACAGAAAAACCGCCAGGGTACGTTAGCTGCCTGCATAAAAGACCTAACCGAACAACAACAACGCAACAACAACGCGTTAATGAATACCACTCACTCCCTCATTCATGCCAAAGCCGCCACTCGCCTAATCAAACAAATGTTCGCAGAACCCCCCTCACATGAAGAACTGTACAAAGCTTACCCTTTCTCCATCTGTGCGGGCCAAGGACCTGCCAATCGCCTACGACACCACCCAGCCCAGACACCCCCCGACAAACGCTACTCCCTATACAGACACCCACGCCTCGAGAAGCCCATATTCTGCTATGAGTGTTTCCAGACGTCCCCGGAACATTCTCCCATCGAATGCCCCGATTACGGGCATTGTTATTTCTGCACCAGCACACAGCACGAGTCCCTTACCTGCATCGCCCCGCATGTCCGTTGCGAAGAAAAGCAATGCAATGTGCCAGTATGGCACAACTATCACAGCCTTCAATGTGCCACCCCCGCTGCTGCTTGCCTCGCTCACCTGGCCCGTGAATGGCCTTCCAAGTTTCTCAAACGATGGGATGATGACGCGTCCCCACTCACACCGCTCGTCGCTACAGGACTATGATAGCGACCCCGACGAACTCATGTAGGAATGAGTTGCCCTAGGGAGGGCGTGATGTTATGATCTGCTGGAACAGACCCCACCCCTTTTTTTTTTTTTTTTTCTCACTCTCACATGACTCCTTGACCCTGTGACAGACTAGACTCATGACCCAGACCTTTGACTCATATTCTCCAACTCATCTTCACTTAGCACCTCGTTTCATACCTATCGTTTCATACGGTTGATGCACTTAAGCACCTTGTTTCATATCTATCGTTTCATACAGTTGATGCACTTGGCACCTTGTTTCATATCTATCATTTCATACGGTTGATGCACTTAGCACCTCGTTTCAGATTACTTTCTCTGTACTATATAAGGACCCTCAGATAGCATACTAAGGCCTTAAGCCTGACTTAGTTGTACCTGTATCAACAAGCAGTAGTCTTCAGGGATAACACCCAGTTGAACCCTCTCTCTCTTCTATACCTAAGTCAGCGTTGCAACTTAGCATGAACCGATCCCTTCAGACTACTTGAAGACCGATTACCTTCATCAAGGTACGACGAACAACTGACCATGACACCGACCCCCAGCTGTGTGGGATACTAGACAGCATAACTGCTAGTAGTCGACTTGGACCATGGACGCACCACATTTACTCGCATTGTCAGATAGAGCAGCACAAGTGTGCGTCAGGCTCTCGAACCAAGACTTGGACCACTATCCAAGCAGGAACCCGCTGAGTAGGGAGACCAGCCCCCGAACGTAGAGCATGCTTAAGCCCCAAACCCCGAACTGCCAACATCTGGCCTTTACCCACCACAGGGTGTAACAAGACTCATCTGTGTTGTCATCATCAGTGCTATCGGTGGCTACTTTGGGGTGGTGTTGGGGGTTAGGCTGGTGAGTAGCCTGTTCTCTTGGTGGTCCATTGCCATTGCTGACATCATCGCCAGTGCCAGTATTATTAGCATCACAGTGTTTTTGAATAGCCGCTCATTGCTGCTTAAGCACTGGCTGGGCAACATTGTCCTGGTCAGCAAGCCTCATGGCAAGCTTTTGTTTTCACAGACCAGGTGGTGTTGTAGGCATGATTATGCCCTTGGTGAGATGGAATGGGTCTGGCTCTGAAGGGACTGAATTCAACTAGCATTGCTGAGTTGCTGGCAGCTGGCAGACTTGTCATGTCAGTTGAGTCAAGTATGGCCACAACATCAGTTGAGGTCAATGGTCGTGTATTAGACCATTTGCTTAAACTATCCTTACTATAGAATGTTTCATTATGTGATCCACCTTCAATATGTTCTATTATGGTTAGGGTATAACATGGGTCACACCGTGGGTAAATTATTATTTACTGTACCCGTGACCTGTCACACTGCACCCATTAGGTACACCATACCCATGGTTATGGGTTAAACCTGAGGTTTCAGCCTGCGTTCTCCCTTTAATACTTTTTAGCGTTGGGGAAGTTTGGTTTGTGCCTGAAACCACTTAGTGAAATGAAGGTCAAGACCTTATTAGATTGCTTAGAAAAATTCAAACACACCCTCCACAAATCTAGAAGAAGGTGTGTTTAAATTTTCTAAGCAATCTGATAAGGTCTTAACCTTCATTTCACTAAGTGGTTTCAGGTACAAACCAAACTTCCCCAACACTAGTTGGCATGGCGGTGCCCATGGTAATGACGAGGACAGACCTTGATTTTCTTCTGACGACAGGTCGCACAGCCCGTCTTGCTGTGAGTGTGTTTTGGACGTCTGCGCTGCATGGTTTCTGAGCCTCTGGAAAGTGGCACGGGGAGATTGAGAGTGTTTCTGGTGGCAGGCAACTGGGAAGAGAAGTAGTATGATGGGAGATAGTTCCCTGACGTTGAGCTGGGGGATAACGAGGGTCAGCAAGGGAAAATGCCGGGAGTGGAAGGGGGGACTCACTAAGATAGGTTGTTGGCCAGAATTTGATCGAATCAAGAATTTTGGGGCATGGTGAGCTCAAGCAGGGCAGCATCTTGTCATTGGCCGGGCAAGGGGTCCGATGGGGCTTTGGGTGATGAGCAGGTCTTTGGTGCACTGTGCAGATGACTGCGATGATGCGAGTAAATCAAGTAAACCAGAAGGCATAAGATGAAGAGGAAAGGGGAGAAGAAGGGGAGCGACGGTGGCTGGCTTAGACGAGATGGGACAAGACAAGACAAGACAAGACAAGACAAGACAAGACAAGACAAGACAAGACAGTTTTGAGGGTGATGAAGGGGTTGAAGGAAAACAAGATGAATAAACTTGAGAGTACCCATGATACTGTGTGGACAGCCACGGTTCTTGGCAGGTTGACAAAATTCAAGACCATACCTGTACCCATTGAACCTGTCACATGATTACCATGGGAATACCCACACCCATGATATACCCTAGCAGCACCTTGATCACCTTGCAGTGCCCCTGAGTGATGGCTCATGCCTCAAAGAACTGGTAAGCCTTGAGTGCACTGCTCTTTTGCTGGAGCAGGTATGCAACTGTGTATCGGGTAGCATCATCCATGAATGTAATAAAATATTTGTGGCCTTGCCGTGTAGCAACTGAGCTGGGCCCCCAGAGATTGGAGTGTATCTTATCACTGAATGCCTGAGCAGGTGGCCAGATGTGCACCTTCAGGATTGGCAAGCAAGTGGAGTGCACATAAATGCACGCATCACACTGTGCCTCTTGTGAGTTGGGGTTGAGCTCAATGCCTGTGATGGCACCACTGTAGATGAGCTTGTGTGCGCTGGCTGGAGCAATGTGGCTGAGGTGGCAGTGCAGCTCCATGATATTGAGGAGCTCAGTGGCATGAATGGATTCAAGGTCATGTGCCACATGGTAGAGGTTGCATGCAGTGTGCGTGATCGCACCAACTTGCTCACCCTCTGGGGTTAGGGTCTACCATGGGTACAGGTATTCCTGCAGTGATCACGTGATGGGTTTGATGGGTATGGGTACAGTCTTGAACTTTGTCAACCTGCTAGGAACCATGGTTGTCCACACAGTGTCACAGGTATCCTCGGGTTTACACCTTATGTCCTTTTTTCTTCATTTTTCCACCCATACTGCTGCTGTATTCCCCTCGGAGCTTACACCCAGCCCAGATCAGCTTGGCGTGGCCAGGCGCTCATTCGCTTGAGCACAGGCTGGCATTGTAAATAGGCCCAAACAAGACACTCCTTCCCCTGCCACTTCGCCCCCTCACTGCCACCAACAAAACTGTCTTCACCGACAATCGCCTGTGCAAGACGAAACAGCAAAATGTCAGCCCCTCATTCCTTTCCATTCACTTCATCTCTGTCCATATCAATCCCTCCAATACCATTCCCATTCCCCTCAAGTCTCTGCCATGTTCATCACCCCTTTGCTGTGTCACTAGCACATAGTGTTCAACATGGGTATGGGTAACCCGCCGGGTATCACAGGTACGGGTACGGGTCTATACTTCCCAACCTGCCCCTAACCCATACCCGTAAGATGAAACCCCGTACCCGCAAGCATGGGTTTTGTACCAATTAAAATTATTTAGAAAGTTGTGTTTACCGTGGTTCAAACCCATGACCTCTCCAGGTACTACGAAACACATGTGACTTAACTACTAGGCCATTGTGGCTTTTCTTGCTATATACCCTTTTTGATAGATAAGGGCCCACTGCTGCTGGGCCTTGGAAATGGAACGGGCCACGTCAGCTACGCCTCACGCCTCTGCTCCTCACCCCATAATGACCATGCATTGCCTGAAGCCCCGACAGTCATCTCGGTCAATTTAACATCAAAACATCCCCATGGGCGATTCCATCAGATTTTCAAATTCCCACTCATAGTTCCTGGACTGCCCTGCTCATGTTGGAGTGGAGATTTGGATTTCGTATGCCCATTCTTTCTTTCTTTTATTTTTAATCTCCCTGACAACTTTCACACAGCCAACACCTTTGGCCGTCGACTTTGAATGCTTTACCACCTGTCCTGCGTTCTCATCATCTTGTTGCCTCTTTGTCCTCTTCTCCCTTGCTCACACTCGCATTCTCGGCCCTCTCAGATGACTCTCTGGCACCTTGGTATGCTTTTTTTGGGTTATCTTTTGTATTTCACTTTGGGCTTTGATGGTGGCAGTAGTGGACACATCAAATTTGACAGTGGTAGCACCAGTACAGCGACAGCAGCAGCAGCAATGGGCAGCCACGCTTCGACGGCATTGGCAACGGCAGCCATGACACAATGGTAATCGCAGCTGTGGCAACTGCCTTCACACCTGCCCACCTCCACGCCTGCTCATCTTCCTCTGTGCATGCCCGCCTGCCTCTGCACCTGCCTGCCCACCTCCGTGCCTGCCGCCTGTCCCCGCACCTGCTGTGTCACCGGCTCCTGGGATGGCTAGCTCGTATGCCGTGGACCGGGGTAAGTTCTAGAACCGGCGTTATGATACTCCCTTGATACGTACCTTTCTGATCTGGCCTTCTGTTCTGATGTGATGGGTTGATGCGCCGACCGCCGCCAATTGTGATAGTCTGATGTACCGTTGTCTCGGCTTCATGGGCATAGCCTCCCCTGTACCTATGTATACGTGCCATGTACCACTAGGACTCGCAAGTCGAGTCTTTTGTCGCTATACACTGTTGTTCCCCCTTCAGGGCTCGCTGTCAAAGACAAGCCGTTTTTGCAGCTGACCCTCGTCTTTCCACTCAGAGTGAACGCGATCTTGGACCTTCCCTGGTCGCCTTTGCTCTAAGTAGGGGTCGTACTCTTCTTCAAGGTTAATCCCGGAATACGGACGGGTGTATGTTCGGACTAGCGATCGTCATCGTAGTCTTCATCGTTGTCTTCATCGTCATCCTTTCCTTCCATTGCTACTAAGTGAGCTGGTGAAACCGTAGTGGTGACATGCTGCATGCCTCTGCACCTGCCACATGCCTCTGCACCTACCTGTCCCCACACCTGCCGCATGCCTCTGCACCTGCCACCTGTCCCCGCACCTGCCGCATGCCTCTGTGCCTGCCACATGCCTCTGCGCCTGCTGTGTGCCTCTGCGCCTGCTGCATGCCTCTGCACTTGCCTGTCCCCGCACCTGCCGCATGCCTCTGCACCTGCCACGTGCCTCTGCTCCTGCCGCGTGCCTCTAGCATAGCATTTAGAGAATAGTTAGGATGAGAAAATTGTGTTATATAAATTGTATATGCCTTGCTCTTCAAAAATAAAAGAAATTGATGAGTGAGTGAGTGGATGAAATACCCGTACCCTTACCCATGGGGTACGGGTATTGAACCAAACCCATACCCTTACCCACGCAAACCCGTACTCGCTGTCATGGGTAGGGGTTTGTATGGGTACGGGTATGGGTCTGAGTAAAGATACCCACGGGTTACCCGTGTTGAACACTACTAGCACACAAGGTTGTATGCTCTTGTTTACTTGGCTACCCTGTTCATGCTAACATTTCTTATTCTTTCATTAGCTCCTCCTTCCCTCATCGCCTCTATTCGCTCAGCACCTCAACGTGGCAGTCATGCCTACTTCTGAAGGCTATACAAGCCCTCCCATCACTTACTTACTGCCGTCACGACCTCAACACATTCGTTTACCATCTAATAGGTATCTCTCCTGTATTTAAGACACCCTCCAGCTTGTGGAGAAGGATGTCAATCCATCCGTCTGTCAATGAAATCTAGTATCTTTGTCTGCCTTTCTCATCTCAGTGTCTGTCCCATTCTGTGTCAGCCCATCATTCACTCCCACTCCTGCCATCTTCTCCGCTGTGACAGTGTCCGGCCTCAGAACCATCAATAGCACGACACTGTGCTCCTGCTGATGTTGACGTGGCTCACACAGGTTGTAGAGATGACCTACATCGCGTTGCTGTTGCACAATGACATGATCAACTGTGCGGACCTGTGTCACAGGGTGCTATCTGTGCCTGCCGTGTTTGGAAACAAGTATGCCATACTCGGAGGCGACTTTTTGCTCAGACGTGCAAGTGCCACACCCTCTCATCTCAGGCAACTCACAGTGCACCCATGTCAGCTGAGGAGTTGTCCAAATCAGATGTCCACCTTGCCTTTTCATCCATAGAGTCAGATCTGCAAGCAAAGAACCCGACAGTGCTCTATTCCAACATCCTAGTGAGAACATATGACGAACTGTCCCACCATACCCACAGTCAACCTGGCTTGCCTGAAGCCAGTGGAAACACTGCAGTGCCAATCTCCTCATGAGATGTGGGTCCAGAGGCAGCGCCGTTGTTGTCAGGGGTTTCCCAAGTGGGTACATCTTCATCCATGTCCAAGACAGTGTTGTCCCCAGTCAACAACAACAACAACAATGATAACGGAGATGAAAACGGGGCAACAGTAACACATATGCATACCTCACCCGCTGCCACCACCTTTGCAGTGTCTCTCGCCACCTGGCCAGTCTTTCCCAACACCATTGCCACCCTCACCAAACTGAGGACCTCCTCCTCCCTTGGCCTCAAGCTCATCATCCTCTCAAATGTAGATCGCACCTCTTTGACTCTTACTTTCGTGCTTACAGTACATGTAGAGAAGTTATGGGCTAAATGAACATGACGAGCAACTCACCGTGCGGCCGATTAGCTAATCGGTTGCCTAATCGGGCAGAGGCAGTGGCTGAGAGGATGAAGTCGAGGTGGGGCACACAAGGGAAAACAGAAGACTGGAGGGCTTGTTCGACATTGTGTAGCTCGTATAGTATTTATACATTTCAGCCCGTCGTAGTGTACTAAAGTAATGAGACAGTAGAACAAGAAACATGGTGTGAGACGGTAAATATGTAATGAGTCATTACTACACCTTGAGACAATCATAATAACATGTCGCGCCTGATACTACCCTTTGGACTTTACGTAGAGACCGGCCGAAAGCATCAGGCATTGTAGAGAAATCGTAATCGGGCATGCAAAAGCATTTTGATGTGTTCCGAAGCATCCTATTGCGTGATCTACGAATTGGGCTCTTGCCACTCGTGCTCGTGCTCCTACATGGATCTAGGAGCTAAATGGTGATGGAATAAAACAATACTGTGCCCCTACAAATGGGGCGCATCCCTGAAATCATTGTGGGAGCGTCTGAGATGCATCCCGAGATCAAGACTGATCCACCACGAGGTGGGCTCAGATCTCCGTGGCTGGCGGCCTGGGCCCCATTCTGGGGTGCCCCCCCTGAATCGTCGATTTCCAACTCACCCCTGCAGGTGCGACGGAGTCCAAGGGCAGCTGTGTGGAAGTTGATCTTCCATTTCATAAGTGCCAGATGAAATGATACTGAATATTGATATGCTTGGTACGAGCGTGGTAGTTGTCTGTGGTTGCAAGCATGAGTGTGGCTTGGTTGTTGCAGAACATAGTGGTTGGAGCAGTGAGCAAGGGAGTGAGTTCAAAAAGAATTTGTGCAACCAGATTGCCTCCTTGGCTGCGTGCGTCGTTGCGACGTATTCAGCTTTGGCAGTAGATAGAGTGACAAGCTCCTGTTTGTGTAAGCTCCACAAGATGGTGCTGCCATCAATAAGAAATGTGTAGCCTGAAATTGCACAGCGATGGTCTTGGCTTGCCCCGTCCACGTCAGTGTACCCTATCCAGTTGTGGTAGTCTATGCTGTATAGCTTTGAAAATCCACGTGCCACTAATCGCACCTTGTACTGTACTTGTTGATTGTGCCATCTGGCGGTCGCTCGACATTGGTCCAAGTTCCAGCCTGTTATAGCATCACAATCTCACAATCCATGGCCTGCCGCCCTTTGGGGCCAGTCCAAGTGTGATTGAGCTTCATGTAGAGTCTTTGGATCGCCTTGGGCATCTTGTATTGCCACGAAGATGATGTCATCGACTGGTATTGCACTGAAAATAAAATCTTGAGGGTTTGCGTTGTCGGTACATACAGACGAGCTGTCTGGGTGCCACCCCCGGAACCCTGGTATGGCCTTCTTGCCCTTGCCGTCTGTGGATCCCTCACCCTTGGCGAGTTGCTTGACATACTGCGACGGCTTTGATACCCGTGTAGAGGCCCTTGTCACTTGAGTCGAGCTTCACTTTTGAGGTTGCAGTGCCGCGATCATGTGTTGCTGTGGCGTTGATGGTTGGGATTGCACCGCCGCCTCATGTGCCGGTGCTTCTCCCTTGTCTTCAATAATTGAGTCGTCTTTCGCCGGCGTGCTGCCAATGAGCGTTTGTCCTGAAATCAGTGTGCTAATGAGTGTGGGTGGTGCTGTGATCATGGGCATCGGTTGCGGCACTTGTTGGATTGGGGTCGGTGTCGCCACAGGAGAAGGCGCTGAGTCGATTGGTATGCTGATAGATGGGACTTGAACAGTGGAAATCAAAGGTGTGAACTTGACGTCGCACTCCACCGAGACCCTGTGTTTGTTAGGCCAATATACGCGATGTGCATGCATACTGTCCTCGTCGTATCCCACCCATCGCGCCTCCGTCCCGTGTGCCTCCAGCTTGGAACTGCCGGGCGTATGTACCCAGACCCATTGTCCCCACTCTGGGATGTCCTTGAAATTTGGCTTGTATTTGTTAAGTCATTCGAATGGTGTGACTTGTCCAAGCACCTTCGTTGAGGTCCGGTTCTTGAGCCACACTGCGAAAAGGGTTGCCTTGCCCCATAGGTTCTTCGGCAATCCAGCATGATGTAGCATTGCATGCACCCATTTGAGGATGCGCCGGTTGAGCAATTCGGCGACGCCGTTGTGCTGTGGTGTCACCGGCACGCGAGAGCGGATGGGTTGGCGTCCGCTGGACCGCGGTAAGTTCCAGAACTGGCTATGTCCCATTGTATGCCTATGTACCACCCCACATCATTTCTGATCCGTACAAGTGAGATTGTACCTTACCAGGGCTTGATGCCCTGATCTACTGCTAGCTGTCTTGATACTCCCGCGCCCCTGATTGATCGTAGCTACCGTCCATATAAGGCCTTATGGGAATAGCCTCCCCACTCATAGTATTTATAGCGTTGTACCTAGTTACGTGGAGACTCTAACTTGAGTCTTCTGTCTCAATATCAGGTCATTCTCGCTACAAGTCGAAGTTGGGCGTACTTCGTCGCCCTTGGTTCGACTTACCGCTCCACTCCCGGAAGATGTACGTGCCTTCCTCATCATAACCTTCGTGCTCTTCCTCGTATTCACCCTTGGACTGTCGAGTCCATTGTAGTAGCGGTGACATCAGACTCAAGTTTCTTACAAGACGGCCGCCCGACAATATCTAGAGGAGCTACCCCAGCGAGACATCCCGCCACCGAACAAACACATATTCTGGAAAGACGCACCAGCATCCAAGATCAGACCATACGGAGCACACACTTATTTCCCAACAGGATGATACCAAGACGGACCAGGTACCTGGGTGTACTGGAAAACTGAAGAATCTCGTTGGTATCGACTAAATCAAGATCGGGAAGTCACTCGCCCACATTGGGGAACACCATATCCAGAAGTCAACTTACACAATTACTCGAGTGGAGAAGTACCAGAAGGTTTCGCGTTCGACGACCACTCCCGAAACGACTCAAGCGACTCAGAATCGTCCAACAGCACGACCACTGACCCTCTGAATAACAGCCCAGAAAGACCAGACTACACGAGTCAACCAAGTCCCGACAACCCCAATATCGAAGACCTAGTCTCACAAGTCCAGTCGCTAACAATCGCCAACATGGCCACCATAACTACCACTTCGACGGGAATGGCACCCACGGCAGCGGTGCAACAACCACCCGCTCCTGTAACACCTCCCCCAGTAGGACCAAGTGGGTCCGGAACATTGAGCTCCCTGATGAGTCGAATGAACACGGTCATGAGGAGAACATTCCCCACGCTGGCCGTGGGAGGACCACCAGGAGGAGGACCGCCAGCAGGAGGACCGCCAGCAGGAGGACCGCCAGCAGGAGGACCACTGCCCGTAGCCCAACAGCCAGTAGCCGGAGGCGCCCAACCGACAGACAAGCTGATGGGGGCGTTACCTGCCATCTTTGACAGGAACAGGGAACGAGCCGACGATTTCATCGAAGAATTGAAAGCCTACATTCGCTTGAACCAGCGTGCAATGACTTCGTACATCCAACGCCTAGCCTTAACCCTCACCCTCATCAAAGGACCAATCATGGCCGCCTGGACCAAAGACATGGGAGCGTTCTTTGACACCCTTACCCCGATAGATGACGTCCCAGATCTATGGGATCAATTTCTCGACAAGTTTGCCCACCAGTTCCAAGATTCGCAGAAGGCGGAACGAGCCTGCGTCAAACTCCAATCATTAAGGATGACGTGGCCCAATATCGATCAATACATCGCAGACTTCGAGAAGTTGGCACGAGAAGCCAATTACACCATTGGTAATTCCGAAACCATCCAGTTCTTCATTGCCGGTTTGCCACGAACCGTGGCCGAAGACGTTCTGAAGCCACCTCTGGTGCACCACTATTCTGATATCAAAGATCGAGCGATCCAAAGCCTCCGTTCACGTCAAATCATCGATCAAATCTTTGGAAACCGAAGGTTCCCCTCTAACTGAGGTACGACGCCACGACCAAACTTCTTCAATCAGAGAACCAGAAGTCGTCCCGCGGACACACCAAGATTCCAACAAGGAAACTACCAACAATATCACCAACAGACATATCAGCGAACAGGGACGAACAATCCACGATACAACTCCTCCAACGCACCCCCCTCCCTAGCTAACCAACCGGTTCCGATGGACTTAGACCAAACCAGAGCGCCAAGAAATGTGAGGGGACGAGCAGCGCAAACTCCAAATAATAACCGAGCCCGACAGTTGTGTTACCAATGTAATCAACCCGGACACTTCGCCAGAGACTGCCCCCAGAGGCAGGGACAGGCCAACCTCATTGATTGGCAACCAGAAGACCCAGAACCACCCTTGAACACACCCTCCGTCGCTGGAGAAGACTGAGTGGCCAGCGCTAAAGCCTACTTCCAAGCCCTCACAGATGACGAGAGGATGTCTGTAGCGTCCGAGCTGAGTCGAGACTCAGATTTTCCCTCCGCCTAATCTGTACAGCCTGGATTAGGAACAGTGACAGTGTATTTATGACGGCGCAGAAATCAATGACTGTTCGCACATACTTACATTCGTCACGAAAGAGGGCTGAAACCACCGCGCTCTTGGACTCAGGAGCAACAGAAAACTTCATGAACTTGGGATATGCAAAATGGCTAGGCCTTCCCATTAAACAATTGCCGACGCCAAGGCTGATCTTTAACGTAGACGGCACCCCAAACTGGCAAGGTCAACTCCAATTCTACACGGACCTTAAAGTACAAACGGGATGCACACATACGCGAATGAGGTTCTTCCTCACGGACCTCGGAGAACACAAAATCATCCTGGGATATCCCTGGTTCACAGCGAAACAACCCAAGATCAATTGGGCCAGGGGCTGGATCGACCATTTACAACTACCGATCGTGCTAAGAAGTGAAGACACGGAGAAAGCTCGATTCCTCCCCCGCACACAACCCAAGATGCACGAACAAACGGCACCAGTATGGATAGCCCGTGTGGAATGGACCCCCCGCGAACATCGGACCCCGATAAATATTCCCGTCATCCCTACTGCCTACAGACGACACCACAAGGTCTTCAGTGAAGAGGCCTCCCACCGATTCCCAGAACCTCACATCTGGGACCACGCCATCGAACTCAAACCCAATGCCCCCAGTACCCTTCCATCAAAGATTTACCCCCTCACACAGCTCGAACAAGAAGAACTCAAGAAATTCATCACGGAGCACCTTCAGAAGGGCTATATCCGACCCTCAAAGAGCCCATATGCGGCCCCCTTCTTCTTCATTAAAAAGAAGGACGGTAAATTGCGACCAGTACAAGATTATCAAAGGATCAACGAATGGACGATTCAGAATCGCTACCCACTACCCCTCATCCCCCAACTCATCAATAAGGTATGAACCCAGACCTTATTCACAAAGTTCGATGTACGTTGGGGGTACAACAACGTCAGGATCAAACAAGGTGACGAGTGGAAGGTGGCCTTCATCACTAACAAAGGACTCTTTGAACCTACGGTAATGTTCTTCAGCCTAACTAACTCCCCGGCAACCTTCCAAATGATGATGGACGCCATCTTTGCGGAAGAACTACTACTAGGCTGGCTAGTCATCTACATGGACGACATCCTCATCGCGACCCATGATGACCCTGAATTCCATGCGAAGTGTGTACACCGAATACTGGACAAACTGGCAGCTCACGACCTATACCTCAAACTGGAGAAATGTCTCTTTGAACAACGACGCATCGAGTTCTTAGGAGTAGTTCTATAACACAGCACTATACATATGGACCCTGCAAAAACACAAGGAGTTGCCGACTGGCCCCAACCAACCAACGTAACGGACGTGCGAGCATTCTTGGGATTCACCGGATTCTACAGATACTTCATCCCGAACTATTCGTTCATCACACGACCACTACTAGACCTCACGAAGAAGACCACCCCCTGGACATGGGGAGAAGATCAAAAAATGGCCTTCGAACTACTCAAAACCCTCATGTGCCGAAAACCAGTACTTGCCCAACCCAATTACGCCAAGCCCTTTGTCGTGCACACAGATGCATCGGCATATGGCATGGGAGCCATATTGTTGCAGGAGAGTGACACACCCTCGCAAAACCCCCACAAAAACTTTCTTCACCCTATTGCGTACTACTCAGCATCTTTCATAGCAGCAGAACGAAACTATGACATATACAAACGAGAGCTCTTAGCAGTGGTCAAGGCCTTTAAACACTGGAGATCGCACCTGGGATGGACGAAATTCCCAATCACAGTCGTCACGGACCACGCTAACCTAGCATACTGGAAAGAACCCAAAGACCTCAATCGCAGAACGGCATGGTGGCACACCCTTCTACAAGACTATTGGTTCAACGTACAGATCACCCCAGGCAAATCGCACGCAGCAGCAGACTTCCTGTCACGACCACCGCACGCAGAACAAGGCAAGGACAACAACAAGAACATAACCGTCATCCCACCCAAAAACTTCGTTCTGACGACCTATCAGGTGAACAACGAACAATGAGGACTACCCCCCACAAGCCGAAGGGTGGAATCTGCCATGGGACAAAAGACAACCGCCGTTATGCATCCACGTCTTCGACTTGGACTCGGTGTACAACTCACTAGAAGAGATTGTTCACTGGGCACAGAAAGACCACCCCGTCCTCCTCCAAGAATGGATTACCACCTTTGGGATCGAAGAGAAAGAAGAGACCACGTGCTTCCCAAGGTGGGAAAGGAACGGCAAGTTAGTAGTACCCCCAGACATCCAGCTCAAGTGCAGACTCATGAGGTCTATTCACGACGCCCCAACGGGAGGACACCCAGGAAGAGATGAGACCATCAGGCAGACAAGAAGATGGTTCTGGTGGCGGGTATGAACGAGTGGCTCGCAGACTACGTCAAGGGCTGCGCGACCTGTCAACAAGCGAAAATCTTCACTCATTGAAGACGCGTACCGGCATATCGAATTTCAACCCCAGAAGATGCGAAACCCTTCCAACAAATCGCCATGGATCTCATCACAGGCCTACCCCCAAACGGACCCCACGACTCCATCCTCACTATCGTCAACCACGGATGTTCCCGAGCAGCGCTGTTCTTACCGTGCGCGTCAACCATTATGGGCCCAGACATTGCACAGCTATACCTTGATAACGTCTACCGGTGGTTCGGACTTCCCATCAAAATGATCTCGGATCGAGACCCTCGTTTCACGTCCCACTTTGGCCGAGCGCTCACGGCCAAACTGGGAGTACAGCAAAATCTGTCAACGGCCTTCCATCCCCAGATGGACAGACTAGCTGAGCGGACGAATCAATGGATTGAACAGTACCTACGTCTCGTCACAGGACTTCAACCCAACAACTGGAGCAAATGGCTCACGATTGCTACGGCGGTCCACAACGATCGGACTAACTCAACCCTGAACCTGTCCCCAAACGAAGCGCTGCTAGGATACCGCCCCATCTTGTACCCCGTTCAGGTGATAGGAACCAACAACGAAGCTGCCAAAGCCCGCATCGATCAGATGGTCCAGAAACGAGCACAGGCGACGAAAGCCATCAATCAAGCCTTGAAACACCCGAGAACACCAGAAGATCAATTCCACGAGGGGCAGAGCATATGGTTGGAGGCCACCAACCTCAAACTCCCATATCAATCTTCGAAACTCGCCCCAAAACGTCAAGGACCCTTCAAAGTCATCAAGCGGATCTCTCCGGTTGCTTTCAAGCTTGACCTTCCGGTGTCGTGGCGAGTCCATGATGTGTTTCACGCATCTCTGCTAACCCCCTACGTCGAGATGGGACCCCACGGTCCCAACTTCTCCTGACCGCCACCTGATCTCATCCAGGGTCAAGAAGAGTTCGAGGTAGAAACCATCATCAATCACCGCTATACCGGGCGCCAGCGCCAACTCCAATACCTGATCAAGTGGAAGGGTTACCCACACAGCGACAATACGTGGGAGCCCGCTGCAAATGTGCACGCTCCCGCATTGCTTAAAAGCTACCACAAGAGTCGACCATTGACGGCAGCTACTTCGCGTCGCATCTCCACTGAGCCACTCTGGACGAGTTCGCCCTCCTCTCACCGTACTCCGCCGCATTCAATCGCATTGGTCGCAACCCATGGCTCAACTTCCACCTCGAGTCCCTTGCTGCTCACTTCGAACGTCTCAATCTCGCCAACACCCCACTTGTCGCGCACGCCCATCATGTCCTCACACACACTACCGACCAGCTACTGCAGAGTTTCCTCGACATGGACACCTCTACCACTGACGAACCACGATCCAGCTCGAGCACCTCCTACCACATGCCAACTATTGGAGGTCCCTCCTACCATGCAGCGACCATACAGACGGCCAATCTGGTCTCTCCCCACACGGCAGTCAACGCCCTCCTGGCTTTCGATGACGTCCCCCAAGACACTCTCCAGAACTCATCGCTGGCCTCTGTGCCACCATCTCCAAGCGCGAAGAAGAGACGGCGCGCCACGAGTCCGCATTTCGAGGCCGCATTAAGGGCCTGGAGGAAGCCCTTGCCGTCCACGAGGAGGCTATCCGGACGATGACATGCCACCTGAGGGGTATGTCCCCAACATCACCTGCGCCCCTAACTTTGAGATCCCCATGGAAGAGGGGGTCTACGTCAAAGCCTGATGGGTCCGCCACTGCCGCAAAGACCTTTCAAAGGTCAAAGGACTCACGGGACGTGAGGGTCCTGGTGAGGGCCCTTATCGCGCCGAGATCTTCGCCTCCGCCCATCGCCTTCCTTTGGACATACCTATAGTCTTCCCCACCTGGTTCCTCCAAGTCCTGCAGGGACGTTTCTCCGCCTACAACATCCTCCTCGACACCGCCACCAAGCTGGACAACTGGGGTATCACTGCTGACATCTCCCGCTACCGCGCTGACTTCGAAGAGTCGTGCCACATCATCCTCGCCATCGACCGCCTCCAAGCCGAACACGAACTCCTCGCCGAGTCCCTCAGCGACACCCGCGCCCGTCTCAAAAACTCCAACGTCCACCACAAGCTCTCGGGCCTTCAAGGATATGTTCATCCTTTAGAACGGGTCTCGTCCAGCTCGCCCGGTACTACCCCTCCCGTACGTCGCATGCCTCTTCCTACCGCACCAAGCCAAGGACGTCTTGCCTAGATGAGGGGTGATGTCACTGGCACACGAGAGTGGATGGGTTGGTGTCCGCTGGACCGCGGTAAGTTCCAGAACCGGCTATGTCCCATTGTATGCCTATGTACCACCCCACATCGTTTCTGATCCATATAAGTGAGATTGTACCTTACCAGGGCTTGATGCCCTGATCTACTGCTAGCTGTCTTGATACTCCCGCGCCGCTGATTGATTGTAGCTACCGTCCGTATAAGGCCTTATGGGAATAGCCTCCCCACTCATAGTATTTATAGCGTTGTACCTAGTTACGTGGAGACTCTAACTTGAGTCTTCTGTCTCAATATCAGGTCGTTCTCGCTACAAGTCGAAGTTGGGCGTACTTCGTCGCCCTTGGTTCGACTTACTGCTCCACTCCTGGAAGATGTACGGGTATATGCTTGCCTTCCTCATCGTAACCTTCGTGCTCTTCCTCATATTCACCCTTGGACTGTCGAGTCCATTGTAGTAGCGGTGACATGTGGTGTGTTGTGAGTCGTGAGGTGGCGCTCGGTGCCTTGGCTCTGCAGAAACTTTGTGAACTCATTGCCGGTGTACTCGCCTCCCCTGTCCGATCGGAGTCGCTTGATGCGAACTCCATGTTGCGTTTGAGCCCAGTTTGCAAATCCTTTGTATGCTTGTAGGGCTTGGTCTTTGGTCTTGAGTAGATCGATCGTCGTGTACCGCGTGTAGTCGTCTGTGAATGTGACATAGTACTTACAGCCTCCGATTGTTTGAACAGACGAAGGGCCCCACAAGTCGGTGTGAATTTCGGCTGCAAAGCATCTGCGATGTCCGCGACACATTCTTTGTTGATAACTTTGCAGGTGGTCTTCGCGTACTCGCAAGACGGGCATACGAAAGAAGGCCCGGTGTCATCCAATTGTATTCCGGTGATGATGTCGTTGCGGATGAGGGTTCAAATGGTGTTTGGCGAGATGTGGCCGAGCCGCCTGTACAGGGTAAGCATGTCTACCTGCTCGCGCTCCACTGCTGCCGTGTAGGTGCACTCGACTTTGTACAATCCGTTGGGACCAGAGGGAATGTTGCCAATGATGTCTCCTTTCTTGTTCTTGATCTTGCAGGTGTTGCCCTCGAAGGCTACAACATAGCTGGCGTTAGCAATACACCTGACTGAAACTACTGTAAGTGTCACCGGCACGTGAGAACAGATGGGTTGGCATCCATTGGACCGCGGTAAGTTCAAGAACCAGCTATGCCCCATTGTTTGCCTATGTACCACCCCGCATCATTTCTGATCCGTACAAGTGAGATTGTACCTTACCAGGGCTTGATGTCCTGATCTATTGCTAGCTGTCTGATTACCGCCGTGCCTCTGATTGATCGTAGTTACCATCCATATAAGGCCTTATGGGAATAGCCTACCCACTCGTAGTATTTATAGCATAGTACCTAGTTACTAGAGGCTCTAACTTGAGTCTTCTGTCTCAATATCAGGTCGTTCTCGCTACAAGTTGAAGTCGGGCACACTTTGTCGCCCTTGGTTCGACTTCTCGCTCCACTCCCAGAAGACGTATGGGTGCATGCTCTGCTTTCTCATCGTAACCTTCATGCTGCTCCTCGTGTTCACCATCGGACTATTGGGTCCGTTGTAGTAGCGGTGACATCAGACTCAAGTTACTTACAAGATGGCTGCCCAACAATACCTAGAAGAGCTACCTAAGCGAGACGTCTCCCCACCGAACAAATACGTATTCTGGAAAGACGCACCAACATCGAAGATCGGACCATACAGAGCACACACTTACTTTCTGACAGGACGATACCAAGATGGACCAGGTACCTGGGTGTACTGGAAAACTGAAGAATCACGCTGGTATTGAATAAACCAAGATCGAGAAGTCTCCCACCCACATTGGGGAACACCGTATCCAGACGTTGATGTGCAGAACTACTTAGATGGAGAAGCACCAGAAGACTTCTCGTTTGACGACTACTCTTGAAACGAGTTGAGCGACTCAGAATCATCCGATAGTACAACCACTGACCCCCTGAATAATAGTCCTGAAAGACCGGACTACGCACCAGCCCGACAAAGCTCCGCCACACCAGACAACCCCAATATTGATGAATTGGTCTCCCAAGTTCAGTCGCTAACAATCGCTACTATGGCCACTATGACGACCACATCGACGGGAGCAATGCCGGCCACAGCAGTGCAACGACCACCGTCTCCCGTAACACCCCCCGCAGCAGGACCAAGCGCACCAGGAACATCCCGTTCCCTAGCAAGCCGAATGAACACGGTCATGAGGAGGACATTCCCCATGCCGGCTGCAGGAGGACCGCCAGGTGGAGGACCACCTACAGGAGGACTGCCCACAGGAGGACCACCTGCAGGAGCACCACCCACAGCCCAACAACCGATGGCCAGAGGCACCCAACCCTCGGACAAAATGATGGGGGCACTACCAGCCATCTTTGATGGCAATCGAGAGCGAGCCGACGACTTCATCGAAGAACTGAAGGCCTATATTCACTTGAACCAAATTGCGATGGCCTCTTACCTCAAGAGGCTGGCCTTAGCCCTCACCCTCATTAAGGGACCTATCATGGCCGCCTGGACCAAGGATATGGGAGCATTTTTTGACACACTTACCCCAGTCAACGACATCCCAGACCTATGGGACCAGTTTCTTGAAGAATTCGCCCACCAATTCCAAGATTTGCAAAAGGTGGAACGAGCCCGCGTCAAACTGCAGTCGTTAAGGATGGTATGGCCCAACATTGATCAGTACATCGCAGATTTCGAAAAACTAGCGCGAGAGGCCAACTACACCATCGGCAACTCAGAGACCATCCAATTCTTCATTGCCAGGTTGCCGCGAAGCGTGGCCGAAGATGTTCTGAAACCACCCCTGGTACATCACTACTCTGACATCAAAGACCGAGCCATCCAGAGCCTCTGTTTGCAACAAATCATCAACCAAATCTTTGGAAACCGGGAGTTTCCCCAACCCAACCGAGGTACGACACCCTGGCCAAACTTCTTCAATCAGAGAACCAGAAACTGCCCCGCTTACACCCCAAGATTCCAACAAACAAACTACCAGCAGGGTAACCAACAAACATACCAACGATTGGGGCCGAACAATCCGCGATATAACTCGTCTAATGCACCTCCTTTCTTAGCTAACCAACCAGTCCCGATGGACTTAGACCGAACTAGAGTGCCGAGGAACACGAGGGGACAAGCGGCACAGACCCCAAACAACAATCGACCCCAACAGCTGTGCTACCAGTGCAACCAACCAGGACACTTCGCCAGGGACTGCCCACAGAGACGAGGACAAGCGAACCTCATCAATTGGCAACCAGAAGACCCAGAACCAGCCCCAACCGCACCTTCTATCGTGGGAGACGACCGAGTGGCCAGCACCAAGGCCTACTTCCAAGCCCTCACGGACAATGAGAGGATGTCCATGGCTTCTGAGCTGAGTCGAGACTCGGATTTTCCCTCTGCCTAATCTGTACAGCCTGGATTAGGAACAGTGACAGTGTATTTATGTTGGCGCGCAAATCAATGACAGTTCACACTTACCTACATTGGTCACGAAAGAGGGCTGAAACCATGGCACTCCTGGATTCGGGGGCCACGGAGAACTTTATGAATTTAGAATACATGAAATGGCTGGGGCTCGCCATTAAGCAACTTCCGACACCGAGACCGATCTTCAACATAGACGGCACCACGAACTGACAAGGTCAGCTCCAGTTTTATACGGACCTTAAGGTGCAAATGGGACACACCCACATGCAAATGAGATTCTTTCTCACAGACCTTGGGGAGCACAAAATTATCTTGGAATACCCCTGGTTCGCGGAAAAGCAACCAAAGATCGATTGGGCCAAAGGATGGATCGACCATTCACAGCTACCAATCGTGCTAAGGAGTGAAGACGCAGAAAAGGCTCGATTCCTCCCTCGCACACAACCCAAAACGCATAGACAACCAGACCCAGTATGGATAGCCCGAGTGGAATGGACCCCCTGCGAACGCCTGACCCCATCAACCACCCCTGTCATCCCTGCTGCCTACCAACGACACCACAAAGTCTTCAGCGAGGAAGCCTCGCATCAGTTCCCGGAACCCCGCATCTGGGATCACGCCATTGAACTTAAACCCAACGCCCCCAGCACTCTCCCATCGAAGATCTACCCCCTCACACAACTCGAGCAGGAAGAGCTCAAGAAATTCATCACGGAACACTTACAAAAAGGATACATTCGACCCTCAAAAAGCCCGTACGCTGCCCCCTTCTTCTTCATCAAAAAGAAGGATGGCAAATTGCAACCAGTACAAGACTACCGAAGGATCAATGAATGGACTATCCATAACTGCTATCCACTACCAATCATTCCCCAACTCATCAACAAAGTGCAAGCCCAAACCCTATTCACAAAGTTTGACGTGCGCTGGGGGTACAACAACGTCAGGATCAAGCAAGGCGACGAATGGAAAGCCGCATTCATCACTAACAAAAGACTCTTCGAACCCACGGTAATGTTCTTCGGCCTGACTAATTCCCCAGCGACCTTCCAAACAATGATGGACACCATCTTCGCAGAAGAACTACTGCTAGGCTGGCTAGTCATCTACATGGATGATATCCTGATTGCGACCCATGACGACTGTGGCGAACTTACTGCTGGGTCGACAGTAATTTGCTAGGAGGGTTCTGGATGGACAGGGGGATGTGGGTTGACGATATGGGTCGAGTGTCGGGACACAGGGGATTTCAGAGGATACAGGGGAGGGCTTGGGCACTGAGCCACTTAGTGCAAGGCAGTAAGGGGAGGAGATGATGGGAGTGTCACAAATGGACTGTCTGAGGACTGTCTGCTCATATTGGGAGTCCTTATATACACAGAGATGGTACTCTAGTAAGCGTTATTACTCTAGGGGCTATTCTTGGTCTGTCTTGTTGTTCCAATGGCATAATGCCATCTGTCCTTGGTCTGGATTGTCCAACAGGTTGGGGAGGAGTTATTCTGGGCACTTGGGGTTGTGGCGCGCTTCCTTGGGGGTTGTAGCCACTTCGCTTCTCAAGGTATTTTAGGATTGATGCAGATCTGTGGCCAGATCTGTACCTCTGGTGATCCCCTGTTCTGATCTTAGAGATATATAGATTGTCTAGGGTCCTAGATGTGATCTGGGGATTCCCTTGGGGATTTCCCAAGGGGTTCTCTTTGGATCTATTTGTGTATGGCCTTGCTGGCACTTTGGGGGTCTGGGGGGTGTTGTGGGAGCATTGGGGTTGTCCCCCTTTGCTGGGTCGTCCCATTTCATTGCAGGGAGGGCTCTGGACATTGTCCTGTCTGTTCCCTTGATTCCTGTGGTTCCGGAGGTCACTGTTCGTGACAGGATCCCCTCTTTAAGACTCGTCTGCACCTGCAGACTCAAGATTTTAATTCCTAGTTTTGGCATCTTTGGATAGTGGGTGTGGAAAGTGGAAGTGAGTTCTGGGGCATTCTTCATGTCTCCTGCGGCGACCCATGAGTTCTCTGATGAGGGGTAGCCTTTCCATTTGACTAGGTATTGTATCCTATTGCAGTTAGGGGTAACACGTGACTTCAGGATCCCTTCGACCTCGTAGTGTCCTTCTTCATTGTCGATGATTTCTGGGGGAGGTCGGGTGAAGTTGGGGCCATGGGCAGTGGTTTCTTGGTAGGGTTTCAGAAGGGTGTTGTGGAAGACTGGGTGAATTTTCCAGGATTTGGGGAGTGCCAGTTTACTGTTGACAGGGTATGTGGTGATGACTTTGAATGGGCCGTATCTCTTGGGTGCTAGTTTGGCTTTGGGATGGGTTGTCTTTAGATTAGTGGCTTCTAGCCACGCTGAGTCGCCTTCTTTGAAGCGATATGTGGGGCCATCCGGTTGGGAAGATTTCATGACTTCTGCTGCATTATTTAGGGCAGCGGTGACTTCACTTCGCATCTGTTCCATGTGTTTAAGATGTTCCTCTACCGCTGGGAATTTGGTTGCAAATAGTAGGGGGGGAATGAACGTAGGGGTGAATCCATACTACACCTCGAAAGGGGGTCTTTTGGTAGCATGGTGTGGTCGTGCGTTGTGGGCAAATTCCATGAATGGGATGAGCTGGTGTTATGGACTTACCTCGATCTACAGGACGAGTCTCACCACCTCACCTTGAAACTGATCTCCCCTCCGTTCGATCCACGCCCATCCCTATCCCCAAACACGCCTGTATGCACTGGGCCTTCTGCAAGAAGTCTGGATGCAAGTGGCACGCCTAGACTCCTTATTGTTCTGAAGTGTGGTACCTTCGTTCTGACGTTCTGTGAGACTTACTATGGTCTGATACAGATACGCTTACTGATCCAATGACTGATTGTTCCCATGTTATTGTTCCAAAGTCCCAAAAACGCACTCTATGATATCATAGCTTACTGATGGCTTACTGATACTTAGGAAGAGCTGACAGGCCTGAGAAGACTGCTTATCGATCATGCTTGCTACTTACAAATCCCTAAGTAGTAGACTTGTATTTAAACCCTGCAGCAGTTGTAGAGTCGAGCCAAGCTCGACTTAATCAAACATTGGTCTTGCTGACTACCATCTCACCTATTGGAGTGACCCCTCTCATCGTCTAAACAACTCTCGCTCCCCTTGGATAACTTCCAAGGAACATCGAAGCTTAGTGATTGAGCTATATCAATCAGCACTCCAGAACAGGTGAGACGCTACTGCGAACTCTATCAAGAGTCGAGCGTCAGCGATTCTTGACAGCTGGGACCAGTTGTCTTGTTGGAAATTGCAGAAGATGCGTAGGTATTGTTTGAGTTCTTGGTTGACTCTTTCTGTTTCTCCATCTGTCTGGGGGTGATAGGCAGTGCTGAGGGAGGATTTTACTCCTAGGTGTTTCCAGAGTTCTTGGATTACTTTGGCTGCAAATTGAGGTCCTCTGTCTGAGATAATTTTCTTGGGTAGTCCAGTTCTTTTCCAGACATGTTCCAGGTAGAGGTTGGCGGTTTGTTCTGTGGTGATAGTTTTGTGGCATGGGATGATGATTGTTGCTTTGCTGAAGCGGTCTACTATGATTAGGAGGCTGTCGAAGCCTTGTGACGGTGGTAGGTCGACAATAAAGTCCATGGTGGTAGTCTGCCATACATCGGTGGGGATTTCATTGGGTTGTAGGGGTACGATGGTTTTGGGGAGCTTCTTGGTTTCTTGGCACGTTGCGCATCCCTCTACATAGTTTTTAACAAATGTAGACATTCCTGGCCACCAGTAGTTTTGGTTGACTAGTTTGTAGGTTTTCCATTGTCCAGGGTGTCCTGTAGCATGAGCGTCGTGGTGTAGTTTGAGTATGTCACGCCGGAGTTCTGTTACTTTGGGTACGTAGATCTTTCCTTTGTGTAGGATGAGGCCCTCTTCTAGGTTCCAATCTTCTAATCCCTTTGCAATTGTGCGAGGTCCATTTCGTAGGATTGAGGAGAGTGCTTGGGTGACCTCTTGGTCGTGGTGTTGGGTGTCCTTCAGGCATTGGCGTAGGTCTCTATCTCCTGCTGAGACTACCGCTCCTGGGCAAGTTGCTTGGATGGCAAAAAACTTTTGGTCGAGCAGGACACGGTCTTCATTGTCGTGCTCCATCCCCTCTTTATGATCTGGACGCCGGGAAAGTGCATCTGATTTGTTATGTGTTCCTGGGTGGTGTGTAATGGTGAAGTCAAATTGGCTGAGTAGGAGGGCCCATCGGGCTTGTCGACGGGATAGTTTTTGTTTGGTCCTGAAGTAGCGAAGATTGTGGTGGTCTGTCCAGATGTCTGTAGTGCTTGGTGTACCTTCCAGGTAGTGTCAGAAGTGCATAAGTGCTGTCACAATAGCTAAGAGTTCTTTGTTGTGGATAATATAGTTGCGTTCAGCCAGGTTGAGGGACTTTGAGTAGTAGGCAACGGGGTGGAAGCGGTTGAGTTCGTCCGCTTGTTCTAGGATGGCGCCAAGTGCATATTCACTTGCATCTGTGATCAATTGGAAGGGTTTCGAGTGGTCCGTAATAGGAGTACTGGGGCTGTTGTGAATGCAGTGATGAGTGCATGGAAGGCCATTTCTTGTTCGTTCATCCAGAGGAATGGGTGT
Organism: Russula dissimulans; assembly: GCA_022376545.1. Classification (NCBI taxonomy): domain Eukaryota; kingdom Fungi; phylum Basidiomycota; class Agaricomycetes; order Russulales; family Russulaceae; genus Russula; species Russula dissimulans. The sequence goes on from WTXJ01000094.1 coordinate 128,815, forward strand.
CACGAACAGTGACCTCCGGAACCACAGGAATCAAAGGGAACAGACAGGACAATGTCCAGAGACCTCCCTGCAATGAAAGGGGACGACCCAGCAAAGGGGGACAACCCCAATGCTCCCACAATGCCCCCCAGACCCCCAAAGTGCCAGCAAGGCCATACACAAATAGATCCAAAGAGAACCCCTTGGGAAATCTCCAAGGGAATCCCCAGATCACATCTAGGACCCTAGACAATCTATATATCTCTAAGATCAGAACAGGGGATCGCCAGAGGTACAGATCTGGCCACAGATCTGCATCAATCCTAAAATACCTTGAGAAGTGAAGTGTCCACAACCTCCAAGGAAGCGCGCCACAACCCCAAGTGCCCAGAATAACTCCTCCCCAACCTGTTGGACAATCCAGACCAAGGACAGATGGCATTATGCCATTGGAACAACAAGACAGACCAAGAATAGCCCCTAGAGTAATAACGCTTACTAGAGTACCATCTCTGTGTATATAAGGACTCCCAATATGAGCAGACAGTCCTCAGACAGTCCATTTGTGACACTCCCATCATCTCCTCCCCTTACTGCCTTGCACTAAGCGGCTCAGTGCCCAAGCCCTCCCCTGTATCCTCTGAAATCCCCTGTGTCCCGACACTCGGCCCGTATCGTCAACCCACGTCCCCCTGTCCATCCAGAACCCTCCTAGCAAATTACTGTCGACCCAGCAGTAAGTTCGCCACACCTGGACAGTCTCTAACACCCCTCCTGACCATACCGGTTGTGTTAAGTGTCTTACAACTTCACCTTCCCCCACATTCCGCTCCCAATTGCCACCGACCCAGCTGACCTCGCAGAACTTGCCCAGCTTGTCCCAAGAGCCGGAGCTGAACCTGTCCGCACCCCTTCCCCAGAACTCCAGTACCTAGATGGTAGCACTGCTGCTCTTCCTCCTCCTCCTTTCTCTCCGACTCGTCCTGCGCTTCAGAACCTTCCTCTCCCTCCTCCTCCTCGCCCTGACCCTGAGAACCTTGACCCGAACCGGGAATCGGAAGAACCCCCGAACTATGACAACCAACGCCTCTTCGAACCCCCTCCCTGCATCCGCAATGGCATCAGAGCCCATAAACACCCTCACCAGTTCTCGGTAATCACTAGCCCCGACGGACACCACACCTGGCGCTCCACTGAACTAACCGCCAGCATTGACCTCCTTGAACACATCCCGTCCGCCGACTACCTCCACTTACACCCGCCTGCTGCCTTTGTCACCCCCTTCCGGTCCCGTGTTCACCACATCGCCAAAGTAGGAGTCACCGACCACGATCTCGCCAGACAGTGGTCTCTCAAACCCCTGATTATCTGCTCCAACCTTGGTGTCTACCCCCCGGACCACGTCTTCCCCTTCGGTCACCTCGTCTACTCCTTTGCCGAATCCCTTGCCAAGAAATTTAAAGATCTTCCACCCCCTTCCTAGCCACGTACCACGACACCCTTGCCCTCATCACCATCCAAGACTTTCTAGACGGTCGCCTGCGCTATACCTATGGGCGCATCCACTTTGACGAGGACAGGAACATCGAGATCGAGTGGATCACTAACCACATCATCGATCTCTTCCGCCTCTTCCCTACACTAGCCCACTACACCTTTTCCCCAAGACTCCCAGTAGACCCCCCAGCTCTCCTCAATCGTGTGTACCCTGACGGAGAACACGTTTATATCGAACCCCACTCCTGAGCTACCAGTGCGTAGTTTAGAAGTGTATAGTTGCATAGAGATATAAATCAAGTGTTTTAGTGTCCCTCCAAACACTGCGTGAGGATGAAGAAAGGCAAATTGCCTACCGCCATCACCGACTCCTCGCACCGCACTACGACACCCTATTAGAACAACTTTTCCCTGAAAGACATGTCATTGACGCACACAGTCACAGCAAAGTCGACTGCTGGTCCTCTGAAACCCACGTCTGGGCTTTCCTTTTTGATCTACTCCCCTTCGGCACCCTTCTCCCCCAGCACGAGTACGACGCTCTCGTGGACAAAACCCTCGACGACATCCTTTTCCAGTCACACCAACAATTATTATATTGGCATCTCAAGCAACGCCTAATTGGTGGAGAACCCGTTAACAACCTCACCCTCACAGAAGAAGAAGACTATCTGTGGAGAACCCACATCTTACCCACACCCTCGGCTATCAACGAGACCTTCTCGAAGGAAGACGCCTGCGCTTCCTTATAACCTACCAACTTACCCACGAAGAAGTCTGCTTAACCTTCACAGAAGTTAAGCTAGTCTCCCAGTCCACCCACCAAGGCACCATCTACCACTTTGTACAAGCAGACAGCAGAGAATACACCTACAAGTAGAACGACCTCATTTGGGATGTCACCCTTGATAACTCAGACCCCAGAACCATAGATCCAACCAACATCTACGTCCCATCACCTCTGATCGGCACCACCCCAGCACTAAACCGACCCAGAAGTCCCCCAAACCGAGAGAGAAACCTAGACCCCACTCCCACATCAGTACCAGCACCACCCACGTCCACTACAGCAGTAGAATCACTGCCTACTTCAGAATACACCCCTTCAGTTAACGACGGTTGGGGAACCCCTGAGTGGAACACATACCGTCCTACCAATTGCCTGTGCAAGAAAGAAGTCTGCGATTGCAACTACCGCCCAGACACACCACCCACTCCAGAAAACATAGCCCTGTGGACCCCTGGAGCTCAAGTTCTCCCTTTCCATTAAAGTAAAAATCCTGGCGCCAAGAAGACCCCACTTTGCAAGGTCACAATTGACCCAACCAAATCTACCAGCCGCACCTGGAACACCACACCCCAGACACCCCGGAATATTCCTTGCTCCAACAAATGAACACTCCCCGAACTCAGAACCCCCAGCTCCAATCCCAGTCTACGCCCCCCAGTCTTGCCCAGTGCAATGCCCCCCAGCAAACCCTGCTGTCCCTTTATTACGGAGATAGATAGGACCGTTCCCTAGAGCAGAGCATAGTAGTGGTTCGGAAACAGTGCCCCTGTACCTGTTGAATTGCACTGTTTTTACCCCGAACAATTCTACTTGTCTGACGAACTCCCCACGAGAAATAGAAGGGAACAACTTGAATTTAAAGAGCATTGTAAAGAGGCGTGGAATAACAGAGAACACCCCTACGTGGTGTACACGCACACACTCGCTGAAACAAGCGAATTCTTGACAGGAGCACTAAACTTCCAAAATCTACTTTGGAATGTACGCACCACCTTGTCCCAACACGGTGTAAACGAAGAATATTGCTATATTCGGAGACAAATCAGACACGACTCGGCCGATCGCCCCATCCTAGAACCCACCTTCAACATCTTCTATCCCTGGAACAACACCTCCTGGACGATAAACCCCAGAATCTAGTGGATGACCACAAAAAGAAAACTGACCCCAGAAGAACAAGCACTCATCCCTTTTGACTTCCTCGAACCAACTGCCCATATAGGCCAAGACAACGAGGACCCCTTCTTCATAGCCAAGTGGCAAGACAAGGCAGTCTACACCTCTAATCTTGACAGAAAGTGGTTTTTCTTAGAAGGAAACCAAGAAATCACAGCAGAAGTCTATCGCGCCGGACACCCCAGAGCTGAACACATCGAAAAGTTCAACTCCAGCACTGGAAAAGGTGACTACAACGGAAAACCAGTCTGCTGGAGTAACTCTGCACAACAGTGGGTTTACAACAACAACCGACCAGTAAACTTCGACTCCACAGATGAGGAAACAGTATCCTCCATCCTATTGCCCATCCTAGGATCCTTCAACGAACCAGAAGCATCTACCTCACAAGTAACCCCTAGCAGAAATGTCCCACCGACACCTAGCATCACCATGACACTCCTGACACCCCAGACTAGCGCCAGACTACCAACAGCACCCCTTAGACACTCCTTGCCCATGCCACAAAGAGCCCCAGTACCACCTGTCACACGCACACCAACTATGGCAACTCCGGCGTCAAACAAACCCCTTGGAACCTCCCCAGAGCCATTTGACGGCAAAGCCAGCAATGCTGAGACATTCTGGTCCAACTTAGCCAACTACTACTATCTCAATGATGGAATGTTTTCCGACGAAAGCAGAAAAGTCTCTGCCACCCTGACACACTTTAAACTTGGAACCCCAGCCGGCGACTGGGCTCAGGAACGCACTAATGAAGCGCTAAAGAAGACGCCAATCAATTACAGAATTTGGGCCACCTTTAAGAAAACCTTCGCGGCACACTTTATTCCAGCCGAGTCGGCGCTAGAAGCCTCGACTATTATGCACTCCTTACGTCAAGGGAACTGCCCCTTCAATGAATGGTACCAAGAATGGTCCACCCATGCATCCCGCGCCAGAGTAGATGAATCTACGCGCATGTACGCCTTCCGCGTCAATCTCAATCAAGGACTACATACCAAGCTACTGGGGCTGTCGCCCCAGCCCGCCACCTTAACAGAATTGGTGGAGAAAGCATGCGAATTTGATCGCGTCTATCATCTCTATAACACCCCGCATTCCGCGCCCAGGGACAATGTCCCACGCGTGCTAGAAGCACTACCACAGGGGAAGAATTACCCCTGCAGATCAATCTGTATCAAGGGGAACGGGACGAACGCCCGACAAACCCGTGGGGCCCACTTTCAAAGCAAGAACGTGAACGGCGCTTCAAAGAGAAGCTGTGCCTGTATTGCGGCAAACCTAATCACATAGCCCGAGAATGCTGTCTTAGGAAGAACACGATCGGCAAGAACCAAAACAATTGAAGCTCAGCTAATCACCAAGGCACCCCAGGAACTCGTGTAAGAAGCTCGGCTACAATAGAAGAAACCCCTGAAGAGCCAAGCGAAGCCCCTGTCTCTGTTGCCCAAGTGATAACTTGGAGGAACGACTTAATGGACGTAATGAGCGACCGCGCTCAGCCCCTTCGGATTTTTAAGATGTTCCACAGCCGCACTGTCTGTAGGAACGGTTCGCTTTCCCACCCACACTACCCTGAATCGCTATGCAATTCTAGATACTCTTGACTCGGACCCTGTATCTCCGGAAGTGATTAGAAATATACGTTCTCCTTCCATTGCACTCCAAGTGTTCCTTGTTGGGAAAATCAGTGGGAAAGAAATCAGTGCACAGCGCTAGTGGATAGCGGCGCTGAAGGAATGATAATCCATGAAAACTTTGTCAAATGACACAAACTCACCTTGTGAACCCTCAGACAACCTCTACCAGCCCAAAATGTTGATGGTTCAGAAAACAAAGGTGGATTGATATCCCATACCACAATCCAACAACTCAGGATTGGG